>JACBWW010001260.1:0-14632 GCA_020086605.1 Lanius collurio
GGGGATTTGTCCTCCCTGGGTTCCATCCTCAGCTCCTTGTCTGGGGGAGGAAGGACAAGGAGAGGATGGGATTTGCCTCCGTGCCACAGGAAGGGGAAGGAGATCCCCCCAGTCCATCCCTGGCAGGACGGCGTCAGCAGCGGGGTTGTCCTGCAGCCGGGGATGATGCTGGGCTGGGAGATGGAGCAGGAGAGAGGGGGAAAGGGGCACTGACTTCCTCCTCACCTGCCTGGGGCATCTTCCTCTTCCTCACAGCTTCCTCCTCCACCTGGCCAAGGTTTGGGAATGAGAAACCCTGGTCTGGGGAGAAACAGGGGATGAGCATGTTGAGTTTGAAGTTCCCTCTGCCCAAATTCATCTCTACAAGTCACTGGGCATCGTGAAAAACCTGGCCATCTATAAAAACCTCCCAAACATCAAGATTCAGCCCTGGAAAAGGCTCACAGGAGTTCCTAGTGTCTGGTCCCGCCCCTTTGGTGTAGAGGGGTCCCCCCTGTCCCAGCTGCTGGGGCTTATGCTTGTATTGGGGGTCCCCCTTCTACTCGGTCCCTGCCCTCAGTCCCAGGAATCTGAAAAGTTCCCCCCTCTTTCATCTCCCCACTTACGGATGCCAGAGAACCCCACATATGGTCCCAGGGTTCTTCTCCCCTTATTCTCTGCTTTAGTTTGCTGGGGGTCCAAGGAGTCCCCCCTGCCCCTCTCCAGGCTGTTGAGGGTCCCACAAATCGCGCCGCTTCCCCCTCTCTGGGCTCCCCACTTTGGGGTCCTGGGGGTCACAGGGGTCTGCTCCTCCAGACTGCTGGGGCTCCCCATGTCCTGCTATTGCCCCTCTCCACTCTCCCCACTCCAGAGGTCCTGAGGTTCCCCCCTCTGGCTCCAATGGGGGGTCCTGCAGGCCCCTGACTCCCGGACGGAGGCAACGGTGCCTGACCTGGGCAGACCCAACCCCCACTGCAGGAGGGACCCGACTGCCTCCCACCCCTGCCAGGGCTCTGCCAGCAGCTGCCACAGGGACCCCCCAAAAACACCTCCTGAGGACCCCTCAATGTTCCCCCAAGGGGCACCTACGACTTAGCTTTGGAGTCCTGTACAATCTAAACATCCCCCCCCGAAAATATCGGCCAAGGGACTCCCCAAGATATTTGGGCCAAACTCTCCCTCCCCCATCACCTGTGGGATGGGGGGGTTGAAGATTCTTGGGGTGTGGGGCCTGCAGATTCTGGGAGAGCTGGACCCACAAGCTTTCTCCTCTTCCTCCTCCTTCATCTTGTCTTCCTTCCTTCATCCATCCATCCATCCATCCATCCATCCATCCATCCATCCATCCATCCATCCATCCATCCATCCACCTTCTNCCATCCATCCATCCATCCATCCATCCATCCATCCATCCATCCATCCACCTTCTCCTCCTTAAACCCACCTCCTGCTCCTCCTCTCTCTATCCTTTCTCCCATTCCTTCTTCCTCCCCTTTCTTCTCTTCCATCCCTCCACCTCCTCCCCTGTTCCCCCCAAACCCCTCACACCCCTCAGGAAGAGTGGGAATGGAGCCAGGACAGGTCAGGATGGGCAGTGCAGGGCTCTGGGCTGCTCCCACCCACTGTGGGGGAGCCTGGCCAAGGGAAAAGGTACAAAATTGGTGGGTGGAGATAAAAATTTGGGGGTTGTGGTCACCCTGGGTGAGGACTTCTACCCCTTTGGTCCCATCTCAGGATGGAGAGGGAAATGGGGAATGCAGAGATTGATGGGAGATCCCAAGGGATTTTAGGGGCACGATGAGGGCTGGTGGGTGCCCCTTGTTAGGGGGAGGGGGTCAGCCTGGAGATCCCACAGTGTTCCAGGGCCCCGGAATGGAGAGTTGTCACCACCTTCTGCTCCAGGTAGTGGTTCTAAGGGGACCTTGGCTCATTGGGCTCTTCCTGCAGCTGAGAAATTGTAGGGATTCTCCTCCAGGTGGCTCCTACAGGTGTTCCAGGGGCTTGGGGCTCATGGTGAAGCCTCTCCCACACTCCAAGCATCCATAGGGGCTCCCCAGTGTGGATCCCCTGGTGCCTGATGGGGCTGGGGCTCCTACCAATGATTTTCCTGCACTCCTGGCCCCTGTAGGGTCTCTCTCCTCTGAGATGGGACTTCTGGGCAAAGCTTTCGCAGGCACACGACTTCTCCCCCACTTGGATCCTACACTGGGAGATCAGCTCTGTGCTCTTACCAAAGATCTTCCCACAGATCAGTCCCTTGCCATGATGGCAACTTTGGGGTTTCCCACACCCCTCCCACTTCGACTGGAGGTCCCACCCTGCCATTTTTCCCCCTCATCCACCCTTTTCCCATCATCCTTCAATCCTCAGCCACCAACCAACCCCACTAAGGTGAAGGATCCCACTCCCTCTTTCCTCCCTCTCCTCCCCATCTCCCTCCTTTCTCACCTTCCCCCAAAGCCTCAGTGCCCCAAGTGCTTGGTTTGGAGCTCTCAGTCCCCTCTCCCACTCAGTTTGGGGAGTCCAACGCCCTTTTTGCTGCTCTCCCCCTCTTCCCAAAGGATACCCCCTTTTCCCCCAATCCTCTCACCCGAGAGCTCCTCGCCCGCGGCCGGGGGGGTTCCCAGCACCACCAGTGCCACCAGCACGGCCCCAGCTGCCCCTGCACGCCCCATGCCCAGCGCCGGGCAGTGCCAACAGCCCCAAAGCAGCCTCGCTGTGCCCTGGGGGGGTCCCCAGAGCGGCCCCGCCCCGCACGGCACTGGGAGCACCAGTCCGGAGCAGTGCGGGGCGCGGGCGGGCGGCATCAGCCGGGCCCGGGCAGGGCCGGGCCCCGCGGGGCTCCTGCCCGCACTCGGCCCTGCCGGGACAGCGCGGGGGGCCCGGCCTGGCCGCCCCCACCTCCCCCTGCCCAAATTCCGCTCCGGGGGGCGCAGGTGGGGCCCACAGGTGCCGGAGACACGTGTCCCCCTGCTGCCAGCACCACCCCCCTCAGGATTAGGGGGACCCCAAAACTCCCTCAGAGCTGCCTCCTCCCGGGCCCCATCCCACCCATCCTACTCCCCCAGACTCCATCCTGTTGCAAGTAGAAGCATATTGTAGTAGTTATGCTAAGGCTTAGCTGCGGCCTAGTCGTGGAATGTAGATGTAGCAACCCTCTGCCAAGAGCATGTAGGTTTTGCCTCTGTATAATCAAAGGACTTAGTGGAGCATACTGAACTTGTAGAAAGGACATGATTACCTGTACCCAGCTGTTACAATAATTGTATGTTTAGACAACCATGTGGAATTTATAATCTAAAATGAATACTAGAATAGAACCATAAATCTCAAAAGAATATGACAACCCTTATGTAAGTCAAGTTAAAAATTAAGCTTGTGTGGTATGAAGCAATTTGTTCATAAAAGTATATAAAGTGTGTGAAAATCTTAGAGGGTCGGAGGTGTCTGACTTTGGACGTGAGTCCTCAGACCTCCCGGGCCCTAATAAAGCACCGCATAAAACGGCTTCGGTTGTTTTGTGGTTTCTTCGGACGGGCAGCTGGCAACAGTTTTCTGGTGACCGCGGCAGGACTCCGAAGGTGGCTGGGGCGGTTCGCGTTCTGATTCACTCCACGCCGGCACCGAGGAATTCTCGGAGGAGCCATCGGTTCGTGCCCGACCCCCGCACCTGACGGACAACTGCAAAGGTAAGCCCGAGGTGCTTAATTTTCTGTGGTATTGGGAAGCCTGCTCATAAGACGAGGCTACGATCCTCGCAGGGTTGGGCTAAACACGTCTTGGTGGAAGCCTAGGCGCCGGCCATAAGACGCGGCGAAAGCCACGCAGGTCCGGCACTTGCCCCTTGCGGCGTCGAGCAGTGGCAAGTTGGTTTGGTCTGGTTTTGGTATTGTTATATCTCAGTGTCATTTAACTAGTTTTGTTGTGTATTTCTAGTTGGTTTGGTCTGGTCTGGTTTTGGTATTGTTATATCTCAGTATTATTTTAACTCGTTTGTTAAGTGTTATTGTGTATTTCTGTTATTGTGTATTTCACTGTGTGTTTTGCTAGGGAATGATGCCGTTTAAAACCGTTAAAGCGTTGGTCCAATCGAATGGGAAAGTACCTAAAAATACACCATTAGGATGTTTGCTACGAAGATGGAAAAGTGAGGGGTTTGAGGATGAAGGGTTGCATAAAGGAAAAATGATTGATTACTGTAATCACTGGTGGCCGTTGTATGAATCAGAGGGCGGCCCGAGTTGGCCTTTGAATGGGATGGTAGACTATAAGATAATTTTCCCTCTGATGGAGTATTTACATGATAGTGAAAAATGGGATGAGATACCGTATTTAGATTTGTTTAATCTTTTGGGACGGAAACCTGACTGGCAAAAAGAATGTGGAATTATGATACTTGATGAAAGTGAACGAGAATGTGTTGCTTGTAAGAAAAGGTCAATGTGTGCAGATTGTATGATTAAGGCTCATAAATCAGAGGATGACTTGAGTCTATTCATAGCTCCAAGTGCCCCTCCACAGAACGGAGGCGAAAGCCCTGGTGATGGAGAGGAGGAGGAAGATGAGGGGGGAATTTGTGAGGAACTGGGGGAACCCTCTGGTGCCTCCTCAGTTCTCCACCCTCCCACTCCTTCCCCCAGTCCTCCCAGGAATATAAATAGAACTCCAATTGTGTCACGTACAAGAATGGGTAGGAGGCAAGCAGAAGAACCCCATATGATGGCCCCTTTGCGAGAGGCAATGGGACCCCAAGGAGAAAAGGTGTATATAAAGGTCCCCTTTTCTCCAAGTGATTTGGTAATATGGAAACAATCAGTTGGAAATTATAGAGAGCACCCTGAACGGGTAGCACGAGTGGTGAAAATGGTGATTAATACTCAAAACCCAGATTAGAATGATTTCCAAGTGTTGCTAGATACTATTTTAGATTCGACTGAGAAAGAGATGGTGTTGCGAGCGGCCAGAGAGAAGGCTAGGGAAGAAATTCAGCTACGCTTGGCAGATGGGACTATAGATGGATTGGTACCTAGTAATGATCCAGGTTGGGATCCGAATGCGTCTGGAGGAATGAGAGCAATTAAAAGTACCAAGATCTTGTATTAGAGGGAATTAGAACTGGGATGCCTAAAACATTGAATTGGTCTAAGCTGTATTCTGTAAGACAAGAAAAAGGTGAATCTCCATCAGCATTCCTAGAGAGGCTGAAGGAAACAGCTAGACGATTTACCAATTTGGAGATAGAAGAGCAAGCAGGAAAATTACAGTTAGCCCTGCTTTTTATGGGACAATCCCAAGATGATATCAGGAAAAAGCTACAAAAGTTGGAGGGGGAGGATACTAGGAATTTGGATAAAATGTTAGAGGTGGCTTGGAAGGTATATAACAACCGAGAGAAAGAGGCTGCAAAGCGGCAGCAAGCAGGAATCTTGGCGGTTATCCAACAATCGGGGGGGCAGAGAGGCCGTGGACGGGGCAGGGGTGGCTTTAATCGGGGCAGAGGTAACGGTCGAGGCCGGGGAGGATTCCAATTTAATGGGACGGGAGGAATGGGGTTGTATCAAGGGCAAGGGAGTTTGGGTCCAAATCAATGTGCTTTTTGCCGACAAATAGGACATTGGAAAAATGAATGCCCGGTACAAAATGGGATGGCTGGTGGCAATTTGGGTGCCGCAAGCAATTACCCAATGACACCAGCAGATGTCGCCCAAGCGATGGTTTTGGGAAATTATCAGCATCAGAGCTGACTAGAACGGGACCTTAAAGTACAGATAGAAATAGATGGAAAACCACAAGAATTTATGGTAGATACGGGGGCTACTTACTCAGTGCTTAATAAACGATTGGGTCCATTAAGTGATACTACTGTCCAAGTGGTAGGGGCAATGGGGCTATTGGAAGAAAGGCCATTTTTACAACCAATAAGCTTAAAATTTGGGGGAAAGAATTAGATCACCAATTTTTATACATGCCAAATTGCCCAAAGCCACTGCTTGGAAGAGATCTGTTGTCCCTGTTGAATGTCAAAATAATATTTGAAAAGGGGAGAGTGAAGTTTGAAATTCCAGATGAAGATATCGGAAAAAGTTTTGCAATAAAAGAAATAGATCCTACCCCTGTACCTGAAGAAGTAGAGCAAGCAGTAGTGCCTTGCGTGTGGGAAACAGGATCCCCGGGAAAATCTAAGGCAGCCCAGCCTGTTGTAATTGAACTAAAAGAAGGGGCTCAGCCGGTAAGGATAAAACAATATCCCATTAAATTGGAAGCCAGAAGGGGAGTAGCCCCTTTGATAGCCCAGTATCTGACTCAAGGAATCTTACAAGAATGTGAATCAGAGTGTAATACTCCCATCTTCCCAGTTAAAAAGCCAAATGGTAAGTATAGGTTAGTTCCGGATTTGCGAGCTATTAATGCTATTGTTAAAGACATTCATCCTGTAGTTGCTAATCCATACACCTTGTTAACATCTGTGTTGGAAAAATTGAAATGGTTTACAGTGATTGATTTGAAAGATGCTTTCTTTTGCATCCCTTTGGCATTTGAAAGTAGGAAATATTTTGCTTTTGAATGGGAAAATACGAATTCTGGAAGGAAGAAACAGCTCACATGGACTCGATTGCCTCAAGGATTCAAGAACAGCCCCATGATTTTTGGGAATCAGTTGGCCAAGGAATTAGAAGAGTGGAAGACTACACAGGTAAAAGAGTCTCCCTTTTCTTATGTCCTTTTACAATATGTGGATGACATTTTGTTGGCCACTGATGAGAGAAACTTCTGCCTCAAGCTAACCATTGCATTACTTAACATGCTGGGACAAGCGGGGTATAGAGTATCAAAAGAAAAGGCCCAAGTCCTGAAAGAAAGTGTGCTTTATCTGGGATGTGAAATAACGCAAGGTCAAAGGAAACTAGGGACTAACAGGATAGAAGCAATCTGTGCTATACCTCTACCCAGAAATCATCAGGAGCTGAGGTCCTTTCTGGGTATGGTAGGTTGGTGTCGATTGTGGACACCAAATTTCGGAGTGCTAGCCAAACCTCTGTACGAGGCATTGAAAGAATCACAACTAGACTGGACCTTGCAATGGGAGAAAGCCTACCAGGACCTTAAGCGAGCCTTGAAAGAAGCCCCTGCCTTAGGGCTGCCAGATTTAAACAAAGACTTTCAGCTGTATGTTAACGAAAGGCAAAGGCTTGCGTTGGGAGTGCTAACTCAGAAAATAGGGTCCTGGAAGCGCCCGGTGGGATATTTCTCAAAACAGCTGGATAATGTCAGCACCGGGTGGCCAGCCTGCTTACGAGCAGTGGCAGCTACTGTGATCCTTATTCAAGAAGCATGGAAACTTACCCTAGGAAGAAAGATGGATGTGTTTGTACCCCACATGGTGTTTGCAGTTTTGGAACAAAAGGGGGGTCATTGGCTATCCTCAAACAGGATGATGCAATACCAGGCGGTATTAAGAGAACAAGATGATGTGGAGCTAAAAACTACTAACCATATTAACCCAGCAGAATTCCTCCGCAGTGAGCGAGATGAGGGCGAGTTAGCCCATGATTGCGTGGAAACCATTGAACAGGTGTACGGATGAACCCATGGGAGACCCTGAGTGGGAATTGTTCACGGATGGATCCAGCTTCGTGGAGAATGGAGCCAGGTATGCTGGGTATGCTGTCGTTACTACCACGCAGGTAATCGAAGCAAAAGCATTAACTCCCGGAACGTCGGCCCAGAAAGCGGAAATCATTGGACTGATGAGAGCCCTCATCCTCAGTACTGGCAAGAAGGTAAATATATGGACAGATTCAAAATATGCATTCGGAGTAGTGCACATTCATGGAGCACTGTGGAAGGAACGAGGGCTGTGGAGCTCTCAAGGAACTGCGATAAAACATCGGTCAGAGATATTGGACTTGTTAGATGCTGTCCATAAACCTGCAAAAGTGGCAGTGATGCACGTGAGAGGTCATCAACGAGAAGAAGGAAAGATATTTCAAGGGAATAGACTGGCAGATATGGCCGCAAAGAGTGCTGCATGGGAAGTATGGACACAAATGGCCGTCATTCCTACGAGGGTAAGTCTGGTGACCCCTTTCCTTGCTCAGAAACCACAATACTCGGTAGAAGACGAGAAGCTGGCAAATCTAACACAAGCTCAGAAGAATGCCACTGGCTGGTATGTAACATCCTCAGGACAAGTCCTGGTACCCACCAAAATCATGAAAACTATCCTAGAGACTGAACATAATAAATGCCATTGGGGTGCAGAGGCTTTGGTAAAATTTTTAAAGGAAGAAATCATTTCTAACCAGATGTTAATGTTAGCGAAACGGGTGAATGCAATGTGTCCAATCTGTCTAAGAAATAACCCTATTGTTAGGAAGCAAATTCAGTTAGGAAAAATTCAGGTAGGGCCAGAACCAGGTGATTACTGGCAAGTAGATTTCTCTGAACTACCTAAAGCTCAGAACTACAAATATCTGTTGGTGTACGTGTGTACCTTTTCTGGGTGGCCAGAAGCTTTTCCATGCAGAACGAATCAGGCCAAAGAAGTAGTTAAGACACTGCTAAAAGAAATAATTCCCAGGTTTGGAGTACCACTAGGATTGTCATCAGATAGGGGACCGCACTTTGTGGCAGGAGTAGTTCAGGATGTGGCTCAGATGCTAGGTATTACATGGAACCTTCATACTCCCTGGAGACCCCAGTCTAGTGGTCAGGTAGAAAGGATGAATCAGACCTTGAAGAATCAAGTTAAGAAAATTTGTCAAGAAGCAAAATTACAATGGCCCCAGGCACTACCGTTAGCTCTGCTCAGAATCAGAATTAAACCCAGAGAAAGGATAGGAGTTAGCCCGTATGAAATTTTGTATGGGAAACCTTATCATGCTACCACACTGAAAGGAGATATGTATGTGTCAGGTGACCAGATAATTTTCAATTATGTTATGTCACTTAACAGAGTTCTCACCGCCTTGAAAGGTGCTTTGCAGTGGAATCGTCCACTTCCTCTGGAGAATCCTGTACACGACATACAACCAGGAGACCAGGTGTATGTGAAAAACTGGCATACTGACCCGCTGAAAGAAACATGGGACGGCCCCCACCAAGTGATCCTAACGACCTTCACTGCAGTAAAGGTAGAAGGAAACGACACATGGATCCACTACACTCGAGTCAAGAAAGTTCCAGCTCAATGGGAAACCCAAGTGGTCTCCCCAACCCGGATGATAATTTGTGCAAAGCAGCATTCTTGATTATTCTGTCGTTAGTTTTGTTAAATTTGTGCCAATTAATGGATCTGTTATTGTTTCTGTTTCTGAACCCCATGTAGCCAGGATGACAGGAATGGATGTCAACTTGACCTGTACTTTTACTGACAACCAAGGAGCTGGAGCCACAGATCTAAGAGTCATATGGAAAAAGAATCATGAACGAGCTGATACAGGAATTGTCACTGTTTGGGATAAGGATACACGGCAAGGTAGTACCACTCTTCAATTGTTTCAGGTGACTCTAAACAAGACCAGAACATATCTGTGTCTAGTTCAGATTGAGTATAGTTTTGGTTATAAACTGATTAATCTAACAATCATGTCTTGGGAAAACCATACACCAGGGGAAGTAAAGGTTAACCCTCCCATTGCAGTAGTAGATATGTGGGATGGTCCTCCTTTAAAAATTAATTGTCCATTCACACACCAAAAAGATTGCGGATCCTTTTTACGAGTCACCTGGTGGAAGAAGGGATCGCAAAATTCATGGAATCCAATAAAGGGAATGATCAGTTGGGAAGATCAAGGAAAACAAGGAATTGGATGGCTAAATTATTCTGATCCGGTCATAAGAGAAACTGAAGGACAATATCTGTGTATAGTAGGATGTGGACCTTATTCAGATTATGGTAGAAGAGAAGTCAGACCTAGGTCCCGTGTAAACCAAGGAATGAATTCGACACAGGGAATTTATAGAGCTGTGCAGGGAGAACCAGTAATTTTGTTATGTAAAATAGATTCAAAAAGGTTTTCAGAGAGCGGATGGTGGCTTAGTGGTAAGAATTTACACACTGGAACCAAATATCAGTTAAATCAAAGAATAGGTGATACCCTTACTCTAACAATACATAATGTTCAACCTGATGATGAGGGAATGTATTGGTGCTGGATAGCACGAGATGCATGGTGGACCCATGCAAGAACTACTGTCTTCGTGACAGAGAAGCAACAGTCCCACAGAAAAAAACGAGAAGCAGGGAACGCAACTCTCACATTTCACAGAGGACAGGAGCAAAAAAATTTGGTAGTAGGATTGATAAGAGACTTTGGAATGGTTCAGAATGTAACACAGATTACAGCATGTTTGCCTCTACCACAGGCAGCAGGCGATCCTATACCTTGGGGCATAATTCCAGTTGTCAATATGCCAGAAAATTATGTCAATTTTACTTGGACCTGCAGGGTAGTACCCAGAGAGCAAGTAAAATGGATAAAAGGGTGTCAATTAATTAGGAAGATACCAAAGAAAGAGTGTGAAAAATTACCAGGGTATCATGGGTGGGTGAGCGAGAAAAGCCAATGTATTATAACAGGGCCAGTTAGAGAACCATGTAATAAAATAACCTTACGAATTAAGACACAGAAGAATGAAGAAGTATGTCAAAATATAACGTTGACACCATCATTAAAAGATGAGTGGGGAACTGTGTGGGGACCGAGCTTACTCGAAACCTATAGTTATATAGGACAAATTAATTGGTGTGTTCAATGGACGGGGAAAAGACACCAAACACATGCAAAAGTGTTAAGAGCAATTGAAAGAACTTATCACAAATAACATAGAAATTTGGAACTGTTCGCAAGTATTTACTTGCGACACCCCAGAAGAACAGATAGGGCTGGTACCAGTAAAGCTATTATTGAAGTGGGGATGCGAATGTAGGAGCTATAATCATACAATTAAAGGAAAACTAGAAGGGAAAGAAGTGGTTGATTGCAGATCCACCACTATCAGGAGCCCTGGAAACTTAGTTTGGGTGACAGGGCATGGACAGTGGACCACTCACCTTCCCATCGATGGGCCAGTAACCCAAATTACTTTAGGAGTTCCCACCTTATGTCCTTTCTGGAGGCAAACAAAATTAGGATCAGAAAATCCTAGAAGGAAAAGGGAAATTGGAGATGACATAGAAACAGGAGATGAATGGCATGAACCCGATAGTGGAGTAAAATTTGGATGGGCCTTAGAATCTATCTTTGCCCAAGTTGCATCATATCGGAATAGAGAAATGCTATACCGACTGTTAGGGCAAACTGAACGATTGGCTGCAGCTACTAAGAAAGGGTTTAAAGATTTGAATCTACAGTTACAAGCAACAACCAGAATGACCCTACAGAATAGGATGGCTCTAGACATGCTATTACTAAAAGAACATGGAGTTTGCGGTTATTTGAGCGAAAAGATTGATCATTGTTGTATCCATATCCCAAACATGACGCAAGAAGTAGAAAAAGATATTTCTCAATTAGAATCAGTTGAAAACAAAACCAAAGAAATAGAAGAAGAGGCCCAACATAATTGGATTGGGACCATATTTGACTCACTAGGGCTCCAGGTCTCTGGGTGGATTTCATCAGTAATCCAGTATGCTGTTATGTTTATAATTCTGTTACTGATAATCTTAGGAGTGTATAAGTGTCTTGTAGGAATCATCAATAAAGAACGCATCCATTCAAGATGACTGATAGCAGCAGTGACCAGGAAACCATCACCTCCACCACCCTGTAAAGAATCTATGGAGCTCGAAGCAAGATCATGAAGAGAAAACAAGATTGAGCATCCTTGCAAGAGATGAAGAATGCTCAAAAGGGGGGAGTTGTTGCAAGTAGAAGCATATTGTAGTAGTTATGCTAAGGCTTAGCTGTGGCCTAGTCGTGGAATGTAGATGTAGCAACCCTCTGGCAAGAGCATGTAGGTTTTGCCTCTGTATAATCAAAGGACTTAGTGGAGCATACTGAACTTGTAGAAAGGACATGATTACCTGTACCCAGCTGTTACAATAATTGTATGTTTAGACAACCATGTAGAATTTATAATCTAAAAGAATAGTAGAATAGAACCATAAATCTCAAAAGAATATGACAACCGTTATGTAAGTCAAGTTAAAAATTAAGCTTGTGTGGTATGAAGTAATCTGTTCATAAAAGTATATAAAGTGTGTGAAATCTTTAGAGGGTCGGAGGTGTCTGACTTTGGACGCGAGTCCTCAGACCTGCCGGGCCCTAATAAAGCACCGCATAAAACGGCTTCGGTTGTTTTGTGGTTTCTACGGACGGGCAGCCGGCAACACTGGGACCTCGCTGAGGGCTACTGGGAACCACTGGGTATAAGTGGGAGCGATGGGGTGCATGTTGGAGGCAAGTGGGATAGATTTGGAGAGACTGGGAGTGACTGGCATCATCCTGGAGGGAACAGGAACCTTACTGGGGAAGTGGCTGTGACTGGGAATGCGGATGAGCAAGCCGAGGGAAACTGGGCTATACTGGGTGTGTCTGTAACCATACTGGGGGTGACTGGGTCTTTACTGGGGGCAGCTGGGATTGACTGGGACCAAGCTGGGGGAGATTGGGATCATACTGGGAGTGACTGGGTCTGTGCTAGGGGCAACTGGGGGCAACTGGGATCACACTGGGAGGAAATGTGACCATGCTGGGGACAACTGGGGTCCTGTTGGGACCAATTGGGACCATACAGTGGGTGACTGGGATCATACTGGGATCATACTGGAAGTGACTAGGAGCAGGTATAGGGCAACTGGAACCATGTTGGGGTAACTGCGGTATACAGGGAGTGTACAGGGAATCATGCTGGAGGTGACTGGGAGTGGCACTGAGCAACTGGAATCATGTTGGAAGCTACTGGGAGATACTGGGAGGGAGTGGAAACACAGTGGGGGCAACTGGGATATACAGGAAGAGACTGTGAGTGACTGGGGTCACAGAGGAACCATAAAGGAAGTTTCTGGAATAATACTGGGAATATCTTGTAATGACTGGGACCATGCTGGGAGCAAATGGCATTGTACTGAGGGTGAGTGGGTTCATACTGGAATCATACTGGGAAGGACTGGAACCATAGTGGGAGTGAATGGGATCATACTGGGAGCTGGCAGGACCTGTGGAACCCTGGAGACAGGAGCCCACCTGGAGCAGGTTCCTGCCAGCATTTATGATCACATGGGGTCCCACACTGGAGCAATTCCTGAAGGACTGACCCCGTGCCTGGGACCCAGCCTGGAGGAGGGAAGGATCCGACTCCTCTTCCTGAGGAGGACCCTGACCCCTATTCCTGTCTCCCTGTGCTGCTGGGAGGGAAGAAGGAGAGAATTGGGAAGAAAGTGGGACTTTGGAAGGAGGGAGGGGTTGGGAAAATGTGCTTTAGGATTTCTTTTCCTTCTCATTTTCCCACTCTGCTTCTGACTGGGGATAAATCCAATTAGGATCCCCCAGTCGAGTCCATTTTGCCTGGAATCCATGAGGGATCTATCCCTGCCTTTCTGCCGACTTGGGACCCTTTCCTTTTATTTTATCCCCATCCAGGTGTGGAGGGGAGGGATGGAACAGATCTGGGGGCACTGTGAATACAGCCCAGATCACCATACCCCTCCCAGCCGTGGGAATCAGCAGAGGTGCCCATTTAGCAGGGAATAGAACCCAGAACAGGAAAGTTTGGGGTCAGGGAGAAAATCAGATCCATTGGGACAGGGACAGTCTCCAGGACACCCAGAGATGGAACAGCTACGAGCCTGAGCTTTGGCTCCATGGGATGTCTGGAATCCTCCAGGATGATCCTGTTCCATGCCTCTCTTGATGATCTGGATGAGGGCATTGAGGGCCCCTCAGTAAATTGATGGATGAGCCCAAGCTGGGTGGGATGTGGATGTGCTGGAGGGCAGGAAGTTCTGCAGAGGGATTGGGACAGGCTGGAGCCATGGGATCCATGGGACTGATGGCGTAGGATGGGCCCAGGAGGCTGTCAGGGTCAACAGAGACAAGTGTCAGGGTCACAACAACCACATGGAATGTTCCAGGCTGTGGGAAGAGCAGCTGGGAAGTTGGGAAAGGACCTGGAGGTGCTGGGGACAGTGGCTGGATGCCAGTCCAGCTGTGCCTGGGTGTGTCCATGTGTGTCTCCATGTGTCCAGGTGTGTCCAGGTGGTCAGTGGCACCCGGCTTGCATCAGGAATCGTGTGTCCAGCAGGATCAGGCCAGGGATTGTCTCCCTGTACCTGGCACAGTTGAGGCCCCACCTGGAATCCTGGGGCAAGTCCTGTGTCCCTCACAAGGACATTGAGGGGCTGGAGCGTGTCCAGAGCTGGGAATGGAGCTGGGGGAGGGGCTGGAGAACTCCTCAGAGTGCTGGGGATGGGTCAGGTGGGACATCAGGAGGAATTTTTCCATAGAAATACGTTATTAAACATTAGGATGGAACAGGGAATGGGGGTGGGTACCCCGCCCTGGAGGGGTCCAGGAAACACCTGGATGTGGCCAGACCTGGGATACTGGGATAGTCAGACTTGAGATATTGGGATAGCCAGAGCCGGCTCAAGGAAAGGAACCTGCAGTGTCCGACAGTGACCTGGAGACAGGGCCGGTACAAACAG
>JACBWW010001261.1:0-14621 GCA_020086605.1 Lanius collurio
GAACAGGGCCAAGGAGGGGGCGGCTGCCTCCCGGGTCGGGCCAGGCCGAGCAGGGCCCGAAGGCCCAAGTTGTGTCTTGGATGGCCGGAAGTCCAGAGAGCTTTCCCGGGCTCTGTCTGTCTTAAAATGTGATTCGCAGAGGCGTGTCAAACTCCTAAGTGGCTTAAAACTTGCCAATAATCAAGCCAGACAATTGATTGGTTCTGATCAGAACCAGAAGGACTTTTTTGCAAGAAAACCACTTCCGTGTCAAACCACAACAGGTGTAAAGATACTGCAACAGTTAAGGAAAATATTATCCTTATTCAATAGGATTATAGTAAGGTTAGTAGTTTTCTAAAATCTGGATGAATCTTCCTCTTTATTAGCAGAAGGTGATGAACAAGAACCTTTACATTCTACACATCAAACTCCACTAGTAGGGTTTGGTGTTGATGACTTATCCTAATACAGTTAATTATTTCCATAGTAGCCTTTTAGAAATTAACACACTGTACAGTTCAGCCAATATTTTAGGAAATAACATTTTTCAATGACAACTCATTGTACACAAATCATTCCATCTCGCACATTTGCTGCATTTGTGATTGGTCTATTTTGCATGAATTAGTTCAATTCAAAAATGTTCATCAACAGGTTGATTGTACCTTTAAGTCAGTCGAAAGAACTTACTAGTTTTCTTCACTAAGTGACAGATCCAGTTCCATTATTAGCTTACTTACAGTCAGTCTTCAGTATATATTGATAGTTTCTTGGCCTTATCAGCAGCATCCAATTAACACAGCACCATACATTAATACAATTTTAAATCACCAAATTACTATCAGCCAAGAAAGTGGTGCCAAAATATAGCTGTTGTAGAATTTTTTGCCGTTAGATAATGTCTGTTTACAGAGGGCTGTATACCTCATAAATCATCCATTATGTGGGAATTTGTGATGCAGCATATTATTAAGAATAACTGCGCTACTCCCCAACACAATTTTTAATTCAGTTCAGCTGACAAAATTAGAATTCCAAAATGTCTAAACTCCTTGTTTAGCATGGGTAACACTGTCAAGCTTAACATTTAACTCCAGCAGCAGAAAACCAACCATGACCCAGGTAATGGCAAGGTAATAACAAGACAGAGACAGCCTAAGTCCTTTGGTCAAGAATGACATAATGTTTGCTTTCTTGTTCTCACTCTCTCTGTCCTTCCTATCCGCCACATCTTCAATTGAATTGAAGCTTCATCACCGATAAATCTGAGTATCACTCCATTGCTTTCAAACAGTGAATAGGAAATAAGAGTAAACACTCATAGCTGTGATATGCTTCTCTTTCCATCTCTGAGCAGCACAAAAAGACTGAATCCAGAATTCTCAGACCAGCCTCACTTACCATTCCATATCCTTGAAACTCCATTGGTATTGATTATCATATTATATATTCCTTCTCAAAATCCTTACAAGTTTAATGTCTTTCTGATTAGTCATTTCTGAAAGAAATGACATTCAAATATACCTCCATTGTGCTAGGCCAATTTACCTCAGGTCAAATTCTGCACTATTTATACATAGCTCACATATATGTTTTATTGTAGTTCTGCTGGGAAAAAAAAAAAAGAAGAGCCAGATTTTAAAAATACTGCAAGTCGTTAGATACTACCCAATGTTCTTCAATCAGAGCATGAGAAGAACAAGTCTTTTTTAAAAGAAATATTTCAAATTCCTTCTTTGAAGGGGTGTTTTCTGTCATCATTACAGGAATGCAGTTTACAGTACTTACAGGTAGAAAAGAAGCATTTTCTTTCATAAGGAGAAAAAATATGGCATAAGGCTCAGTAGTTCATATGGCTTCTGGACACTGCATGGTACCATTTTCCACCAAGAACTGAACACATAAAAAAGCAAATCATGTGTCAGAGGCTTTGACAAATTTTATTTGAGCTGATCATAGAATGATCTGACATAGACTGATGCAGTGTGCTACTCTTACAGTATCTTAAGGTTCAGTTGGGCTACATCACTCAAGGGCAACAACATTGAGTTAATATATGGATATGTGGTGCTCCACTACCTGAAGCACTGGAACATTTGCTGCAGCTGTATGCCACTGAGGAAGGTTCCCATCATGGAAAGGATATGGATATGATGCAACAGTGGTACATGTCAATACTGCAGAAAAGCAACCTGCAGCTTACCCACATACCTGTAGAAAAATCTGATGATGCAACTTCAAGAATTGAGCTGAGGCATTTTTACCTTTTTTTTCTTAACAATTACAACATAAGGACAGCTGTCTACAAACCAGTTTTAGCATCACAGAAGTGGTTAACATACAGGTAAAGAGCAGAAGCTAAGCACAAGGAGGTTAGCTACTCAATAATCTCTTTCCATCCTGTAGTGGGTTGAATCTGAGTTGATAGACAGATTTTTAGACCAATAACGCTTCTCACAATTCACACATTTAAACCACACAGAAAGGCAGGAGTTCCTCTTGTTCCAGCTCGCCTGAGGGAGGTGGGGGAGGCCTCAGAGCCTTCGGGCCCCGCCCGGCCAGGCCATGTCGGGCTGGGCCGAAGCCCCCGCCCCCTTTCCCTCTCCCTGATGCCGTGGCACAGACCCTGGGTCGCTGGGGGAGGAACCATCCCAGAGCCCAGGCGGATAAACCCAGCCATGGACTGGAACACAGCTAAACCCAGCCGTGGACTGGCACAGCTAAACCCAGCCATGGACTGGCACACAGCTAAACCCAGCCATGGACTGGCACAGCTAAAAATCTTTCCAGAGCGGCTTCTTGGGACCGGCGGGTCCCCCCTGTTCTCCACATGGAGCCGGCGGGAGCCTCCTTTCTGCAGCCAGAGCACACTTCGCACCGAACTGAAGAAAGCACCTTGCAGCCAGCAGCACAAAGGGAGCAAGGCTTTCTTCACCATTTTGGTGTGATAGGTTGGTTACTCTAAGGAAGCAAATCAACTAAAATCCTTAGTTATATTCAGTACTAAAGGCTGAAATTAATATCTTAAGAAAAATATTAATTTTCATTACATGTGTATAGCTACCCAGATACACACACACACACACACACACAAAAGATGATTACATCCTACAACAGGCATAAAAAACAAGGTTTTGGTACTGGCAAGGGATGAAACTGCAGAAGTAGCCTCTGTGAAAAGAGGCTGGGGCTGCTCTGTACTGGACATGCCAATTCCAGCCGGCTGCAATAGACTCACTGCAGGAACAAGATGGTGGTGCCTCTGTGAAAGTGTACTTAATACAGAGGAAAAAGATCATGGGCGGGTAAAGGGAGGAAAAAGCTAGAAATGGCATGTAAAAGAAGAAAAGGGAGGAGATACTCCATCACAGAGATGAGATTTTCCCACAGTTCATGGAGCCAACGATGGAAGAATAGATTTGTTTCCTAAAGTAACCCACTCTGGAGCAGGAGAAATGTATGAGGAGCAGCAGCAGAAAGGAACTGCCAAGTACAGAATACAGCCCCATTCTCATCCTCAACCGCCTCTCTTGTGCCATGAGAGGTGTTGGGAGTGAAGGAGTGAAGAATGTGCGTAAACAGGGATGCAATACCTTAAAATTTGTCTTCTTGTTTCCCACTACCTGAATCTATTTAACTGTGAGTACACTGAAGTTATTCTTTCCAAGTCAAGCCTGATTTGCCTGTGCCAATAATTGTTAAATGATCTCTCTGTGTTTATCTCAATTTGTAATTTTTCTCTTCCTAGTTTCTCTTCCCATCTCACAGAGGGGAAAGTCAGAGAGAGGCTGGTGGCATAGCCCTTAGCCAGAGCCAACTCTCTACATATCCACAGACTGAAACACAGGCTGAAATTTGGGCTCTTGCCATGTGTCTGAGACATTAAGTCTGGGCAAAGACCTAGGAGAAACTGGTGCTTGACTGAAAGACAAGGAATTAGTAGTTGCATAAATTTTAGGCTAACCTTGAAAAAGAAACCTCTGAGTCTTTTTTTTTTGTTGGTAATCTTAATAATTTCTACATTTTTAGTTATTATGACCGCATTAGCACTTACCCTCTTGATACTTAGTTCCAGTATATGGGTGCATAATGGCAGCATTTTTCCTTTATTTGTCTTCATTGCTAAATTCATTAATACTGCACTAGGATAGATCCACTTTATGGACAGACACACATTCAAAACACATTTCCACCAGGCACACACTCTTTCACTTTACCTTATGCTCACTATTGAAATTCAAGGTATTAGTAAGAATATGTTCACAGTATTAAGGGTGGAGGGATCTAATGCAAGAAGAGGGAAGAAGTACTGGGAGTCAGGAGAATATACTTCTGACATACTCAGGAGAAGCATTCTTTGAATTAATTTCTTGCCATAGTAGTTTCCCCCTACCAACAACAGCTGGCAATTTCCATGTGCTTTTCAAACTACCTTCACAGCCAGAAAGTATCTCACCATGTTAGAGATACATCTTACATCTCTCCAAGTATAATGACCCCCAAAATTTGTTATTTCAGAAAGGTACATGAGCAGGATACGTTAACATGGCTAGGATTCAATAAGATATGACAATTTTTGCATTGAAAATAAATTTATAACATTTTTTAATGGCTCTCTGAACTTCCAGGGTTTTCTCTTTTGTTTCATTCTCTGAGGTTGGAATGTCCCTGAGAAGTCCAAGAAGTTCAAGATGGACAGTCTGGTGAATATCAGAAAGAATGCCATCCTCTTCCCTATGATATAAATATTGATATTGAAGAGTCCAGAGGTGGGAAAAATCTCACAGGTAACAAAATGACTGCAGTAAAAAAGATAACATGTCAAGTAGAGGTGAAAATATTCACACACTGAACAAAAGGATATCCATTTTCATGATGGCAAGTTACAAGAAAGTAACAGAAATTCAGCACGTGTGGTGTTTACCCTAGAGCAACCCACCCTGAGCACCTTCAATAAACACAAGACAACAAGAAAATTAAACACACAGATGCATCGCACCAGACATTTTCATGCAATCAAACCACATCCTTATCTGAAAGACTTCATTACCTTCCCTGCTACTTTAAAAAAAAAAAAAATCTAATATAATTCCTAAAGCTCACTGACGTCCTTCAGGAATTAATGGCTCTGAAGGCATACAGGTTTTGAAAGAGAAGAATTTTCACTGCCAAAACTAAGTATCTGGAGGTGACAATAAAATTTGGAAAATCAGTTTGTCATTTTATCTATGGGCATACTTTCAAAGATACTACATATAATTGATTATATCAGCTAAAAGGAATGTTTCCTTATATTTCATCGCAGCTTCTTGCTGAAGTATGCAGAAGAATTCCAAGTGAACCAGCAATACAGCTGACAGATAAGCTGAAAGAGGTATGGAGAATGCAAGTAGGAGAGGATTTCACTACTCAGTGTTCACTTCTTCACAGATGATAGTAGGGGAAAGTAAGTAATTGCCATTTGCATATAGGGAACACTCCACTCAAAATTACAATATTAAGGTTGCATTAAGACAGGATATCCCATAACTTCATCACTGAGGAATCTTTCTATCTGATCAGTACAGATTTATCCTTACAGATTTTTTATTGTTAGAAAAAAAATTCCCATTTTTAAGTCTTCTAATAAAGTCTTAATTCCTGCTGTTCAATCTTATCAAAAAGAACCCATTACTCCTTGGCAGGAGCCTTTGCCATAGTTGAAGACTGCCAGCCCATATTCAACACTCTACTCATCTCTAAGCTAAACATCTTCATGCTGTTAAGTCTCTGTCTGATAGGTAAGGTTTCTTCTTGACCCCTTGAGGGAAGAGTTCAGTTTTTGAGAATGACTTTGAATTTCACTTCATATTCCAGTATGCTTGAAGCCACTCCTAGTGATATTGACAAATTCAGTAGATACACTCTTAATCATCTTTTAGAACAGTTTGCAGATTTATCTCCTAAACCCTGTACTGGGATTCAATTCTGTTTTTATAGTCCTGAAATAAATAAGACTTTTTGTCTTTGAGAACATAATTTGGGCTCCAAAGAGTAAATATGACAAATATTTGTAGGAAACAGCTAAGTAGCAATGGATAGCCCCTAGAAACTGTAATTTTACTTGGAACATACACAGATATTAGGTAAACAGTGAATGGGTTTCCCCATAAACTCATTTGCTAGATTTATAAGTGTATATTCACATATTAGACTTCCTAAATTATTTTGGGGAGTAAAGTATAAATTAATATTACCATATATTAAATATGTAAAGAAATTTGGCCAGGATACTAATACCCATTCTCTGATTTTTAATGTATAAAAACTGCCAGCACTTAATCATAAATCATAGAATGGTTTGGGTTAAAAGGAACCTTTAAGATTTAGTTCCAATCTCCCAGCAACTAGAGCAAGGTGCTCAAAGCACCATCCAGCCTGGCCTGGAACACTTCCAGGGATGGGGTATTCTCCAGGCAACCTGTTACAGTGCCTCACCATCCTGAGTTCCCTTAACCTCATTACTTCTATTCCATGTTAAAAACTATCACGACTCTCTTCTTTAATATAGTTATTCAACTATTTGCCAGCTTAAGCACTGATCCTCATTTTTCGTTGTATTACCTATGAAACTTATGTCTTTATCATTAATGAAGTCAAGTAATACAATTGTCTTAATTCATCTATTGCTTTATCTTAATTCATCTATTGTTTTATCTAAATTGCTTTATCACAACTTTAAAAGTCACTGATTTATGGATTTATACAGTTTGGGTTGTTAATGGAAAAAATTACTGTTTTTAAATCACTGGGGATCCAAATTAAGCCGGCTACTACCAATATGCATATGGAAAGTTTCACTAGACATTGTTTGCTCAATAAGTATTATCTACAGCAAAAAAAATTCATAGAGAAATGTAAATCCCTACTAATTATCAGCTAGAATATCATTTAAATGTTAATAATTAATTTTACACTTCATATTTAATGATAGCAGGACAATCCCCTCCTCTGCCTGGCTGGCAATGCATCCCAGGACAGTGTTGGCCCGCCTGGATGCCAGGGCACTGCTGACTCACATTCAGCTTGCCATCGACTGGAACCCCCAGGTCCCTTTCTGTGGAGCTGCTTTCCAGCATCTCGTTCCCCAGTCTGTCCATACATCCAGGGCTGCCTCATCCCAGGTGCAGAATGAGGGACTTTCCCATGTTAAACTTCATACACGTAGTGATTGCCCAGTCCCCTGATTTGTTGAGGTGTCTCTGCAGGGCCTCTCTGCCCTTCAGAGTGTCAATAGCTCCTCTCAATATAGTAACACCAGCAAACTTACTTACTATCTTTTAATGCCATAAGTATTATGAAATTAATGCCATTTCATTTTCATTTATGATATTCAATCATATTTTTGTAAAGACCTACTACTTTAGATGTCTGGTCAACAGTGCTGTTAAATTCTCTGTATTACCATTAGGATCAAGCAAGATAAAAGAAAACAACATTGACTCAATCTACTAAAAAGTTTCCTTATCAATATTTCTTCCTTTGAAGAAACTAAGGGAAGAGTGTGTACTTCTTAAATAGAAAAAAAAAAAAAAAAAGGTTGGCAATTTGTTCTATTACTGTGAATCCAAAAAAACCTGCAGGCTGTTTGATTGTCTTTTGATCCAAATCACTCTGTAGACAAGAAACAAGTACACAAGATGGAAGTCCTTCATTTTCTTTGCCTCAGAGCTCTTTCAGGTTGGATTCATACTTTATTTCATCAGTTTTCTGAAGCTATGATTCTGCATCTCACCATTCCTCACCCATGAGCATACAATCTGCTTCTCACTTGCCAATCTCAAATATACCACTGTAAGCCCTCCCAATAAACTGTTTAAAGAAACTATGTCAAATAAAGTCCCTAGTCTGTCTCTGACCTCCCGGCAGCACATTTATCTATGTTGCATTAGTGGCAAACACTGGGCCTCAGTTCCTACTGCCCTGATATCTATAACCCCCCAGATGATAGGGGAAATACAACCAACTTAACCAACAAATAACCACAAAAGAACTTCAAGTGGTAGATACAAGGGACAGACACCACTATCCCAATGCCAAAATGGTCATCACAGTTTGCAGCACCCTGCAAAGTTACAAAAACTTTGGGTGAGTTCTTCTACCAGAAAAATAAACAACAGCACAGAGACATTTACAATGCAGTCCAGCAGTAAGCTTGACTTCTAAGACAGAAAAAGAACTAGGAACTCAGGCCTTAGAGCTGTAAATTTTACAAAGAAAGAATGGTTGCTGGTCACTATGACCTACTAACAGGGAACAGCCCATATCTACACTCCTGCACTTCCTCGCTCTCAAAACAACAAATCCAGTTGGAAATACCCTATGATAAATACTCCTCAGTCTTTTTACTCAGTAAAAACCAAGCTGGAAACTAAGCCCCAGGAAGCCACTCCTGTTCCCCTACCCCCTCAGTGACACAGACAAAGGCCAGAATTTACGGGTTAACAATTAACTGAAAACAGCAAACAGAAAATAAAATAAACAGCAGCACCAACAATACTACTAACAATACATATAAAAGAGAGTGATCACATGCAAAATGCTCACTTAGTCTCAGCCGATGTGATAGGACCACAGCTGAGACCTCCGCACCACTCTATTCATCATTAGCTCCCCTGGAAAAGAAACAAATTGCCCCCAGACCCACAGTGCATCACCTTTTTCTTCTACTTCAAGCCATGCCCCCATCTCAGAAGAGAGACTCCTCTTCTGCTTCCTATTTCCAGACCTCATAGATGATGTAAGGGTTACAGAAAAACAACCTAGACACACCACACAGCTCCAGGCTCCAGCCCCTCTCAGCTGCAGCAAAAAATTAGTCCTGTCCTTGACTTCAACTAGGACACTCAGACATACATCTCTTCAGCACCACGTAAGTGTCAAACTCCCCATAGCTTTTCATAAAAGCCTCACATCAGTATACTCTACGTGCAAATAATAATGTGCCCTTTACTAATGTGCCTTATCAAGGTTTGTCACCTCTGTTGGGTACACAGCATCAAATACTGCTGTTATACATCAAAAATGTAACTTTGCCAAGGCCTTCTTGCTCCTGATTTTCAACTAGATGCCTTGTGTTCTCAAGCCTCCTTTACTATGCTCTTTAATAGGAAAAAAACCTTCATATCCAGCCAGGAGATGAGGCCCTCCTGTGAATGATTTCTAAAAGAAATTCTCTTATCTGATGCTGTCAACAATGCAAAGGTCCCCAAGGGAGACTTATTTAAGGCTCTGTTAACAGCCTCTCCCTCCTATAAATCACAATCCATAGCATTGTTTGTTCCAGAAACTCAGATAGTGCCTCCATTGATCAGATCCCAAAATAGAGCTCCTTAAGAGTAAAGAACACAATTTTTACTCTGAGTGAAAAAGGTAGACTGTGCCACAAGGATACATGACATTAATGACAAAAACAGAAGAAAGGCTAAGGCCCTCTCTCAGGTTTTGTATCCTGGCCTGGCATAGTCCTCTAGAGGAGAAAATATCCTAAAACTATGCTCCATGGCAGGGTCTGGGAACGTCTCCCAGTTGAAGACCCCAACCCCTCAAAAAGCTGCAAGCATATGTGTAGCCTGCCCTTACTTAGTGTGTGGAAGTGTCTGCTCATCACTCTTGAAAAGGAAGGCAAGCCAGTATTGGCATAGGCAGTGATGAATGAAGAAGAAAGATCTATCCAGGCCTGAACTCCACTTCTCATTCAGTTTCTTGCAGACTGTAAAGAGGGTGGTCATCTCCCAGCCTCCTCAGTACTACGACTCTGCTTTTTGCTTTCCTACAGTGAAAAATCCACAAATTACATCACAACCCTTCATAAGAATGGTGTTTGTAGAGCATGACACCAAAGGTGCATCTGGCAGGCCCTGGAGAATGGCAGAAGGCCTGCTGGGATGACTGTAGAGCCATGCCAGAAGGAACGTGCCAAAGCAGCACAGCCTTATCTACTCTAGTAATTGAGAGCATTTTACCTGCCAAATCATACCCAGGGAGGGCACTGGGGAGGGCTTTGGATGGCACAGGCCAAATTCATGCCAAGAAGCATTCTGCTTAGTCCGGATGAACATGAGCCAGCCCCAGGAAACATTAATGGCACAGTCAGAGCCACTTGCATAGACACAACCATAACACACAAATAACTTCAGTCTACACCCATCCATCTTGTCTCATATCCTCATTTAAACTCACAGGCTTCATGTTTCAGACTTTCTCTCCAGGCTCTTATTTCTTTGGTTCATTACACACAAAGATCCCAGAATTTTTACTGATAACATTTATCTAATTACACTACTTACCTAAGATTTCTCTTCTTCATGACTTTTATACATTGATTTTTGCTGGTAGAGACTCTGAGTTTGCAAGTTTTGTTCTGATTTAAGGATGTATGTAACATTTCTATTTTTTTCTGCCAGTGTAGGAACAGATTTTTTAAAAATTGAAGATGCAAATATATGTTTCTGTTCATTTTTTTTGGAAGTGAAGATATCAAAGGTGCAGATCGAAGGAGCAGGTAATTGATTGTCTTTGCAAATTACAGTAATGGCCTAGAATTTGTCCTGTAATGAAATTTTACTTGCTTAGAAGTAGAAGAAAATCCACATCACGAAAATCAGTGTTTGGTACTTACAGGCAACTGTATGATAGGTAATTCACAAATTGCTCAGGTTTTATGAAAAAGCTGATTAAAGCTTTTAATTCCCCATATTTCTCAGAATCTGAAGCCTTGCCAATCATATCTCCAATTATTAAAAACTCTTCTCTGAGTTTAATTCAATGGCCAGTTTACAATTTGCATTCTCAGAGACACAGTTCCAAGGTTTAAAATTATAAAAAAGTCATTTCTCCCAAAGAACTTTTGTTGGGATTTTTAACTCCTGAAAAGACTTCAAAGAAACTAGTAAAATCTGTTTGGACACTGATTTGTGTACCGTTAAGGTCAACAAAGTTGGTAAACCTGTTATTTAGATGAAAGAATCTCAACCCTATTCCTGTGAATGGTACCTTGAATTCAGACTAACTCTGTTTCTATTTACAACTAATTTATTTAAAGAAACAACAAAAAATACTGAAAATCTTAGTACCTCCATGTTAATTAACTTTATAGATTCATATAGCAACACAGAGGTTACCAGAAAGTTCAAAGTGACTAGTAACATATCTCTAAAACTGTAAAACAGAAGCTGGACTTTTGAGATTAGTGACTGTGAATAAATCACTGATACATTAAAATACTAGAGGTCTTATTCTAGGTGGCAGAAAATAATCTTTTTCTGCCACTTGAATGCATTACAATATTTTCTTTTGTATGCACCCATTAGATTTGAGTCCTTTTACTTAGCCAAAAAGAGCCATTTCATTCACTTTTAAAAGTGCCTAAAATGCATTTTTAGCTGATAGAAAATGAGGGTTTTTTCCCCCCTCCGACCATTATACTATGCAGAGTAAATATGTATTTTCAAAATAGGATCTAAATCCTTATTTACCCAGTTGACCACCAAGTGGTCCTATCAGTTCAAGGGTGTTTTTCTGCTTTTCTTAGTACAATACTTTCCAAGTAAAAGAAAACTCAAAAAAAGAAGAAATCATGCCTACAGTATGCGAGATATTAAAAAAACAGTGTGTTATTTACAGGTTTGAGTTGGGGGTTTTTCAGTCCTTAGGCTGAAGTGTAATGTAAGAATGCCACTCCTAAAGTCATACAATTACTCTTTTTTTCTTTTTTTATTTTCTTCATATTCAGAGTTACACACAAAGTTCCCACGTGTCGTGGTTTGACACGGAAGTGGTTTTTTCCAGAAAAGTCCTTCTGGTTCTGATCAGAACCAATCAATTGTCTGGCTTGATTATTGGCAAGTTTTAAGCCACTGAGGAGTTTGACACGCCTCTGCGAATCACATTTTAAGACAGACAGAGCCCAGGAAAGCTCTCTGGACTTCCGGCCATCCAAGACACAACTTGGGCCTCCGGGCCCTGCTGGGCCTGGCCTGACCCGGGAGGCAGCCGCCCCTCCTTGGCCCTGTTCTGTCTGGGCCCCCCAGCCCTGCCCCATGCAGGTAGAGCTGGGCTGGCAGCGGCCCCCCTTCACCGCCACGGCAGAGCTCAGCTCCGGCTGCCCGGCACAGATCGTGGGGCCGAGAGAGAGAAGAGAAGTTCCAGCCGGGCCGGGGTGAGATTAACCCTGTTAGTGCTGTTAAGGTTTCTTCAGAACAGATGGGCCTGAAAATGCTGATCCTGTCCCAGAGGGAAAGGTGAAGGAACATGAAGAGACAGCCTAAGGTGTAAGTCAGTAAAGATGGAAGGGCTGAAACCCTGAGGGAAAAGAAAGAGGAGATGCTTCAAACCTGGAAGCTGAAATTCTGTTGCAGAAACCCTTTGGGGATGAACTGGACTATTGGAGTCCCTGCTGTAATTTCATAGAGCATTGGAGGAGGTAGAGCAATTGGGAGCTAAGGTGCCTCTGCATTTTTCTCTTTATTCCTTTGGCTCCAGAGTGTTTGGACTCAGTTTACCTTCACCTGGAGGGGTGTGCAGTACACCTGAAGTTGGTTCTGCCTGGTGGGTGGGGGGCATGGTCCCACCCTTTGATGTGGACTGATCCACTGATTGAATTGACCCCAGGAAGGGAAGGAACCAGGAGGGGTGAATGCAAAGATGACCCCAATTCCTAGAGATGAAGATTGCTCCTAGAGATGAGTAAAGAAGACCTTGCTCCTGAACGGCTCAGCCTTAAATTGACACCCCATGTTAGCTCAAATTGAAACCCTCGAAAAGCAGCTGTGGGGAAAGCGGTGATTTGAGGGAAGGGACTTTTTCACTGCAAGCAGAAACCTCCCGGGTGGCTGTTTTGCTGTGATATTGAACCCATAAGAGAGTTGTCTCTAGTGGGAATGTCTCCATAAGGTCAGCATGAAAGACTCAGAGACTCCTATCTCTTTATGTGAACTGAAAAGATTATAAAGGTGGTAAACTGACTGAAATCTCAAGGGTTGTTTCTACATTATCAGCGTGGAAAAAGTGAGGGGAGGAAAAGTGTTCTAAGGGTTTAGTCTGATTCTAACTTTTGTTTCCTTCTTTTAGGTCTTTTAAATCTGTGCCTGCTTTGTTTCCTCCTAATCCTTATGTTACAGAGGTAAAATAAGTAAGAGATGATCTGAACAAAACCGCTACACCATGTTATGTTTTATACAGCTGTCAAAGCCGCCTAGAATTTTTAGTGGTATTTCATTAAATTCTACCAACATCCTCAGATCCTCCTCACTTAACCTCTGCAACAGAGTTTGTATTTTCAGTTTTTCCTTGTTCTTATGAACCATTCTATCTAATTGTTCTTTCCTTTAAACTGCACAAACTTCTTAACTTACTTACTTTCTTCTTAACTTACTTACGGCCTTAAAGATGGGAACCTATAGTATCATCTGGGAGTTTTTGCATATGTCTTGCATTATCTACTACCATAGTTTGCTATTTGTTTTCAGACACAAATGGTGTACAAAGAAACGCAAACGTTTAGAAATATGTCTTATCACCAGTGGAAAAATATACCCATGGAAAAATCTTCCAGTTTCAAGTTAAGTGTGAAAGCCAGACTGGTTATTCTTCTCCTAACATGCTTAGCAAGCATGTGCCAAAAAGCGCAGTAACTCATGTTTTTGCAATAACTGCAATCATCCACTAGGGTATTTTCTCCTGTTTTTAGCACAAACCAACTTGAAATGTCCCAGAATCGTTCAAAATAACATAATGAAAAACACAGGGAATTGCAAAAACATAGAAGGATCTACATATCCCTGTCTGTAAATTTCAGGAATTACTGGTAACTGTTCAAGGCATCCTCAAAATCCATGCCACTTCACACTTGATCTTGCACCTTTGAGTATTTCCTCAGCTCTTGGACCATTGTCTTCAAGACTACCAGTACATTTTCCTCTTCTACCTGGGCTGCAATTATTCACAATATCTAAATCTTTTCTGAGCAAAAGGTTTCTTATACCAAGAAGCTAACAAGGCCCACTATAAATGGTTTCCATAAATGCACAAGCCTCTCACAGTCCCAGCATTCATAACTGTTACTTTCATACATACTACCACAAAGGAGCACTCTGAAGGTGGCCCTGAAAGTGGAACTTACTTTCTCAGAGGCGTGGAGTTAATATTAAGCCCCCCCTCCCCACTAAGTATAAATAACTGATCATTCCAATTAAAGTACACATCTAAAAAAATTAATACAAAAACTAATACAAACATATCCATTCTTTTTCTGTCTAGGAAAATTGCAAGTTAACAATAATTATATTCTCTTTTATCATCAGAATTTTTAATTCCATAGAACTGAAATATTTTACACAAGGTTTTAGTTGTACTTACCTTTCATTGCATGGTGCTAGGATTTCAAAATTCCTTAGTTATTGTACTAGTTTACATGCATGAATGAAGACATTTATATACATTGCAGTGTCTCTTTCAGAATAATTCTGTCTAGGCACATTCTACTCCAAATTCTCATGTCTGCCCTTGCTAGCACATCTGTTACCTCAGTCTTCACCTTGTGTGAAAGAAAGAAAAAAAAAATCCTCTAAGATGCACTACTGTCTTTAACTAAGATGGAA
>JACBWW010001263.1:0-14606 GCA_020086605.1 Lanius collurio
TGTAAAAAAAATACCGAGAATAAGAGCTTAATACTGTTTCTTTTTACTTTTGAGATACAGATCTTTATAATCTCATATTTGTAACTAATACAGCTGTAAATCTGTCACAAAGTTTTAGTGGTAACAGAGGCCCCAAGATGAAAACTCCAGATACCTTATCTCCAAGTTGCATGTAGTTAGGAGGACCTTGTGAGAACTGAAAGAGGAAAGTTTGTTGAAGTATCTGAGTGCTGATTTAATGGTAGTTTTATTGCTGTTGTCCTTCCTACAGACTTTATCTGCAGAAGCTCCAAGATGTCCATGAAGGATGTGTGTTGCACTGGGCAGGGATAAGCATTCATGCCTACCTGTATGCTCTTTTGAATTCTGCTAGGATGACAGAAGCCAACACTTGCCAGCAGGATCCAGCCCTTTGCTCAGCGAGGCAGCAGCAACACATGTGGGGAAGGTGGCAGTGAGTTAGAGGCTGTAGCTGTGCCACATCATCTGTGTTTCAGGAGACTGTCTTCCTGTTTCTAAGATGGGATCAGTTTGTTTCTTGAGTGTGTTTCTTTTCGAGGCAAATACAAACAAAGAGATCTACCTTCTTGGGCTAACATTCACATTTCCCTCTCACCTGTGATCTGAATCATTGTCTTTGCTAAAAGTGCTGCAATGTTTTACAGGCAGTGGAGAGAGATATTCCACCAGCCCTGCAACATAGGGAATTTGTAGGGTAACTGAATGTTCCCTACCCCCTGCCAAGCACTGGCCTGGATCACCACAGTGTACTAGCACATGATCTTCACTGTGACTAATATAGTTTAGAGCCAGAAAAGGAGACACTTTCCTACTTCATTGTGGCATGCCAGATGTTCCTCTGCGGGACTGCCCCAAAGTGCCCTGGAACTAGTCACATCTGACTGTGTGTTACCCTGATGCTTTCACCTTGGCAAGAGCTTCCCAATGTTCCCCTGATACTTTCACCTTGGCAAGAGCTTCCCAGGTCCTGTCTTATCAGGTGAATGTGGTCCTTGAGGAATAGATTGCGGGAGAACACCAACACAAGCATTTTCACTGAAGTTCCTGATCCTGACTGAGAAATTGCCACTTCTCAGGTACTTCACTGCTGCACACAGCTGTACAAAGGGCTTTTCCCAACTGCTTTTAGACTGGTGCCAGTTAAATAAAAATGAGTGAAATGAGAATAAAACTCTGCTCTTTTAGCAGTGTCTTTTTCAGTAGGCCAGAACCCAAACTCCTCTCACAGACCTGTACAAGTTCAGAATACTTCGGATGTGTATTAGAGAATCACAAGACCATTTATGTTGGAAAAGCCCTCTGAGATTATTGAGCCCAACCTTTGACCCATCAGCACCTCGTCAACGGGACTAGAGCACTAAGTGCTATGTCCAGTCATTTCTTGAACATCCCCAGGGATGACTCCACCATACCCTTGGGAAGTCCATTCCAATACTTAATAACCCTTTATGTGAAGAAATTCTTCCTGGTGTCCAGCATGAACTTTCCCTAGGGCACCTTGAGGCTAAGTTCTCTTGTCCTGCCACTTATTGCCTGGGAGAAGAGGCCAACCTCCACTGGCTGCACCCTCCTTTCAGGGAGTTGTAAAGAGTGATAAGGTTGCACCTGAGCCTCTTTTATTCCAGGCTAAACAACCCCAGCTCCCTCAGCAGCTCCTCATAAGATTCCCACTCCAGACTCTTCCCCAGCTTTGTTCCCTTCTCTGGACACACTCCAGCACCTCAATGTCCTTCTTGCAGTGAGGGGCCCAGAGTTAGACACAGCACTCAAGGTGTGGCCTCACCAGTGCTGAGCACAGCAGTAGTCACTGCCCTGGTCCTGCTGGCCATACTGTATTTCTGGTACAGGCCAGGATGCCATGGGCCACCTAGGCACATGCTGGCTCATATTCAACTGGCTGTCAATCAGCACCCCCAGGTCCTTTTCCACTGACTTGCTTCCTAGCCACTCTGTCCCAAACCTGCCTGGGTTTGCTGAAGTGTAGGAAGTGTAGGCATTTGGCCTGGTTGGATGTCATCCAGTTGGCCTTGGCTCACTGATCCAGCATGCCCAGATTCCTCTGCAGAACCTTCCTGCTCTCTGTCAGATCTGCACTACCACCGAACTTGGTGTCGTCCATGAACTTAATGAAAGTGCACTCAATCGTCTCTCATCCAGATCATCAATAAAAAAATTGAACAGAACAGGCCCTGCTACTGAGCTCTGATGGAACAGAACTAACTGCATGCAGCACCATTCACCACTATCATCTGGGCTCAGCCATTCAGACATTTCTTAACCCAGCAAAGAGAGCTCCTGTCCAAGCCATGAGCTGCCAGCTTTTCCAGAAGAGTGCTGTGGGAGGCAGTGTCAAAGACTTCACTGGAATCCATGTAGACAACACCCACAGCCTTTCCCCCTCATCCACTGGGTGGGTCACCTGGTCATAGAAGGGGATCAGGTTGGTCAGGCAAGACCTGCCTTTCCTAAGCCTGTGATGGCTGGGCCTGATCCCCTGGTTGTCCTGTACATGCCACATGTCACATGCAAGATGACTGGTTCCATAACCTTCCTGGGCACCAAGGCCAGGCTGACAGGTCTGTAATTCCCTGGATCCTCCTTCCAGCCCTGCTGTAAATGGGCAACACATTGGACAACCTCCAGTCATCTGGGACCTCCTCAGCTAACTGGATGGAAGATAAATGATTGGTGAGCTCTTCTGCCAGCTCCATCAGTTCCCATGGAGGAATCCACCCGGTCCTACAGGCTTGTGAGTGTCTGAGTGCCACAGCAGGTCACTAATGATTTCCTCCTGGTTTGGAGGGGGTCTGTCCTGCTCCCTGCCCTGTTGGCCAGCTCAGAGGGCCAGCTGCCCTGGGAATAACTGGTTACTCTTAAGGACCAAGGCCAAGAAGGCATTAAGTACCTCAGCCTTTTCCTTACCCTTGGTTACGATGTTCCACCTTGCATCCAATAAAGGATGGAGGTTTCCCTTGACCCTCCTTTTGTTATTAAGGTATTTATAAACACACTTTTTATTGTCTTTCACAGCAGTGGCCAGATTAAGTTCCAGCTCAGCTTTACCCATTCTAATTTTCTCTCTACATGACCTAAAAACATTCTTGTACTCTCCCTGAGCTGCCTGCTTCTTCATCCAAAGCTCATATACTCTCTTTTTGCCCTGAGTTACAGCTAAAGCTCACTGTTCAGCCAGCCTGGTGTTCTTCCCTGCCAGCTCATCTACTGGCACATGGGGATGGCTGGCTCATGTGCATTTTAGAGTTCCTCCCAGCCTTCCTGGACCCTTCTGTTATTAAAGGTTGTTTCCTGGGGGACCCTCTGAACCAGTGTCCTGAACAGGCCAAAATCCACCCTCTGGAAGTCCAAGGTCCAAGTGTTTTGCTGATCCCCTTCCTTACTTCTCCAGGAAACAAAAACTCTGTGACGAGTTCCATGGTCACTGTGCCCAAGATGGCCTCTGACCACCACTTCTCCCACAGCCCTTCTCTGTAAACAGCAGGTCTGGCAGGGCATGCCCTGGCAGGCTCCCTTACCAGCTGTGTCTGATTACCTTCCACACACTCCAGGAGTCAAGTTAGATGTTTTATGTCCTCTGTAAGAACAAAATTATCCATTATTATGACTAGTAGCTTTTGTGGTATTTCTGGCCTTGTCAGAAGAAAAAATTCTGCAGAGTTTTAGAAATTTATGTCTTTGATTATTGTCTTAAATACAACTGCAAGAACATAGGAAGAAGCGCTCTTTCCTGTTACAAAGTGTTATCGCTTCACCAGGAGTATTTTACTGGCATCAGTGTGTGAGGAATACTGCCTTTTTTCCATTACTACATTTGGCACAGACTAGGATGGCTGTATTCTAGTTTTTTCAATCTAAGTACATCTTTAGTGGGGTGACCTGGAGCTTTCTGTCAGTAAGGACTGTCCTCTTTAATACTCCTGGCTGAAACAGTGGCAAAGCACAGCTGTTCCTGTTGAGCACTATGCAGCTCCCTCAGCTACTTGGAGATCCAGCATTTCTAAGCATCCTTGACAGAGCTGTCTGCAGGACTTGTTTTCCTTTTATATTACAGTTTCATGCAAGTGGTCAAGAAAGTGATCATTCCTTTTTGACTGAAATTTACGAGTTTTAGTTTAGCAACAGAATGGGAGGAAGGCAGGGAAAAGGTCTGATTCAAATTGGGCTTCTGAGTTTTTTAATCTTTCCTTGTCCTTTTTCCAAGTCTGTGCTTAGCACAGTTCACATCTCTAAGATAAGATGCCTATTAGGGACTCTTTCACTGTGTCCAAAGACTTCTTCATAAATAGCATCTTTGCCTACAAGATGTTCTGGCAGCCAGATGTGAAGGTTTGTTCACTAGTATACATGGAAGACGTGACAGCCTTTTGGGATATTACAAGCTGAGTCATTGGATAGTGACTAAGAATGGTTATTCATCGGTAGCTGACTACTAAACAATCTTCCAGCCTTATGGGACAGCACCCATCAAAGCTTTGCAGAAAGTTGACTTTAACCCCATATTTAGTTAACAGGTTTTATGTCACATTATGAATAACATTGTGATTCAGATGTCTCATGGACATTCGGAAACCTCTTACCATAAGGTTTCCTTGTCACAGTTATTAATCATAACATTCCCAGAAGCAGGTCCTCCCATGCACTGTGATGGTTGAATGCAGGTGGTGGAAAGCAGCCTTCTCCATCAGTTTCCTAAGTAGGTAATGGAGGGGGAAAAAAATAAAGAAGAAACCTGTAGATACTTCCTCTGAACAGGGAAGTTACAGTAAAGACTAATAAATGTGGCACGTGGAAAGGATATTAATTTTTCATAGCTCCAGTCTCCAAAATTGGGTGATCTTACTTTTGCTCTGGAGTTTGCATCACTGGTGGAGGAGCTGTCTCCTCATCCCTGAGTGAAGACACTAGACACAAAAGTGCGAATCCTTCACCTTCTGCATACCTGGGGGGTTTCAAAAGAACTTGTCACAGAGGTGTTTGTAATATGCAGAGCAATAGGCATATGAGAGTATGCAAAGGAAACTCCCTCCCCTGCACTACCTGCTCTGTGTGAACAAGCTCTGCCTAGCACACATCAGGGGGCAAGGACAAAGATCCTTCAGAACTGTCATTGAGACATAAAGAGGAATGGCAACACTGCCATAGACAAAAAGACATGTTTTTTTCCAGCCATATCCATCTGCTGCACCAGCATCCAAAGTATACATAGTTTGAGTGGTAAGCTGTCAGTGGAAGAAAAGGGAAGAGAAATTACCAATTTTTTTTAATTCCATGTAGAAAAAAAAAAAATTGAACTTCATTTCTTCTAAACTCTAATGAAAAAATCTTTATAAAAGAAATGTGATTTGAAATTGGAAATTCAAGCCTGTATCTAAACCAAAGCCCTTACTATTGTGCCTTTTTTAAAACTCATTCTACTTGAAATCTGCAAACCTCCTAAAATTACTGTCACGTTCACGAGAAATACCTAAAATGCCAAGTATTTGTGGGATAATTGCTGTTTACTTGACATTTGTTGCTGCCCTGAGTTTCAGCAGACATATGCTTGCACAGTTCAGCCATTAAGCTTAACATCAGCCACTTTGCAAAGTTAAATAATTCAGCTGTTTGCATTTCCCTACTAATTGCTGAGAGCAGCCATCCACACAAAGGATTAAGTGACTATTATTCTTCAGAATAATATTAGTCTTTTATTCTGCAGGAAGTCTAAAAAACATCATTTGGTACGTTCATGTATAGCATCTCTAGGAATAAGTTAATGGAGTACAGAAAGTTAAAAATCTTTTTGAGCCTCTATATCAAATTCCATCTTGATGTGCTTTTAACTCTAGAAAAACAGTTTGGAACGGAAGTAGCAGTTGGCTCTTAACTTCCATCTACTGCTAGTGAAGTGCTGTTTTACTTCTAGAATTAAACAACTCATTTTAAAAAACCCAAAACAAATAAGCTGTCATGTCCAAAAGCATTTGAAAGCTTGCAGTAGGCATTAATGAAGACAGCAAACTCTTCCGTGATAGGGGTGCTGAAAACAACACAGCAATATATAATCAAATGAATACTTTATGAGTCATTATAAATCTGTCTTTAGGTGGTGCCCAGAAACTAGAATGACATTCTTCTCCTAAACACTTTTAACTTAGTGGAGCTTACTGCAGAATTTTTACAAGCAGTTGTGACTTTTAAAAGATTTCCTTCCCTTTGCATTGATAACTCCTCCATGGAGTTCATCAGTAACAAATCAAGGCACACCTCTCAACACAGCAATTTTCAGACTGTTCTGTTCAGTTTGACTAATCTGCTATGTATACATCTCAAGGGTTCTTTCCCTGGTTAAATAAATACGGAGGCTTTCACTAACTCTTGCACTTGCTGCTCTGCAAGTAGCAATAATACTAATTTAGCAAAGGAAAAATAGTTGCTCTGGATTTAGCTCTAAATTATTAGATGGTATCTCTTGCATAAATAAAAGCAATTTTATTTCCTTTGTAGCTTTCACAAAAGAGTGATGTCTAAAGTTGGGGGTTCCTTGGTGCATTTTAGTGATGTCTACATGGCCTCAAAAGCAAGGGGTTGTGTCTGCATTGCAGGGTGTGATGCTGTGCTGCAACACTACTGTGAGTAGCAGCAGAAGCAGCTGAACATGTGCAGTGCCAGAGCTCTGCAGGTGACTTGAACTTGGAGTACCTCACTCTCCAGCCAGGCAGGCCCATGAGCTGGCTCAGAACTGGCTCCTGGATTATCACTCAATGACTCACAGTTCTCAGTCATGTTTTCAGAAAGTCATGGGCTTCTAAAGTCACATCTCACAAGTTTTAGCCAGTGTGTTCATCCCTGAGCTTGTTTTCCTGAGAGGTATAGAGCTCAGTTATGGCTGAAGTGTGCATTCATCATGATCTTTGACCCTGCTGCCTTGTGCCAACAGCTTTGATGCCAGGTGACACTGACTAGTGCTGCCAGAGGCAGGGTGGATTCAGACAGATGGCTTAGGCATTCAGAAACTGCCAGAAGAAGCCATCTCTGCCCATACTGGTGGGAACTGCAGTCTCCAGACCAGTTTTGCAATTTCAGCAGTGTCTTGGTTTGAAAAGACAGATGTCTGCTAAGGAAGACAGGAGCCTCCCTTGAGGTGAAGGATGCAACCCCCTTCTCTCTGAATTATTATAATTTTGGAATCAAGGGCTTTCAGGCAAAGATATAAGGAATAGGAATAACAGTTCTTTACTAAAATACAGATGTATAAACAGGCAAACAAACAACAATAACTATAGTGGTGACAACAAACAGAATCACAAACCCAGTGCAGCCTCTCTCGGCTGTCAGGCCCTTTCCCCTTTGGTGCAGTTCCAGTCACAGCCAGCAGGGGCGCTGGCGGCTCCCGGTGAGCAGGGCAGGTGCGATGGTTCTCCCGCGGCTGCAGGGGGCGCTCCGGAGCGAGCTCGGAGAGCACGCAGTAATGGCGGATTAGATCCCGGGAAAAAAAAAAGGATGGAAGAAAGGCTTCACAAACCTCCCTGGGCAGCTGATCCTGGGGTCTGTCTGGGCTCTCCCGGCTAGGCAGGCTGGGGCAGGAGCAGGAGCACGGCTTCCGGGTGGCAGGCGAGATGTATCGAGCTGCGGAGCTGTGGTAGGAATCCCCGGAGGTCTCGGCAGGCGGGACAGGCAGGCCTGCAGAGCGGCGAAAGCTGAGGCAGCAGAATCTGAGCTGAGCTCCCAGCGAGGCAGGAAAGGACAGGCTCTGGATCCCGGGGTTCTTCCAGCAGAGAGGAAAAACGGCAGGAAAACCCGCAGTGCTGACGAGAGAGTCTCTCTTGTCTCCACACCAAGTCTCCGAGAGCCGAGCGCACCCCCAGGTCAGGACAGTTGCCCCAGATGGGCCCCTCCCCTCTGTGGCCAGTTCCTTTGTTTCTCCTGAGTACCCAGTCCTTTGTTGACATGGTAACATAGTATGGGAGAAAATTCCTCGAGGAAATAGAAACAAAAAACTCCCAAACCCCAACAAGCAGTTACTTTGCTTCCCACAGCAGAAGTAGCATTGCCTTGGTGTAGCACCTGTTGCTCACCTTCAGGCAAAACTCAGTGTTGCCCCAGTCTCTGAGGAGACCCTCCATAAATGTCACAGGCTTTCATTGTTCTACCATACCCATGGACCTGGCTTTCTGAGTTAGCTACCTCTGCCCATGCCTCAGCGATACTTCATAGACTCTCATAGCTTAGAATGTCTGCTGGAGGGTGTACATGCACTTGCTGCAATTACTGCAGTCTGGAGGATGCTGGAAAAAGCCTCACTTCAGAGAAGCTCTCAAATGTTACTCTTGTTTTGCTTTTGTCCATAAAATCTGCTGAACTTCCTTTATTCCAAGAAAAGGTTTTTTGGACTGTTCACTCCTGTGTAATCTTTGGTCTGCAGAAAGTGTTTTGTGATTTCACATGATTGTTTGTCTATATCCCTATATCATCAGCAAAACTGGCCATGTTGCCATGTTCTGGAAACAAAGCTGGCTCAGAGAAATATACTGCTCATGATAAGTACTGGTAGTTTTTAAATGAGTTTGAAGCCCTTTTGATCCAGACGCTGCCTATAGTGCAGCACTGAGTTATGCAAGAACCAGGTTCTGACTTCTGGGGGCTTCTTTTCTTGCAGAATTGAAAAGGGGAAGAGCTGCCCAGGCTTTATTTTAAGGTTACATTCTTGCAGTATGTGATTAATGAAGGCTTTGAGCTTGTTATAGGCATGATCAGTCTATGCTGTAAATGGCCATAAACAAAGCAGGGGAAGGTAATGTAGCTAATTCTAAGCCAATGTTTATAAACAGCTTGTCAAACTTCATCACTGTTGGTTAATGTCTATTAATAATGTATTAATGCTTTATAAACTATTTATAAATGGAACCTTAATATAGGAAGAAACTTATGCAACTTGGTTCTATGCTTGTGGTCCAGTACAGAATCTTCTTCAGCTCTAGGTTGCACAAGTATTTCTTCTGACATCCAGAGAAGTAGTACTGCACAACAATCAAGTTTCTTGGCCTTGATTAACGCAAAGCTGATATGCTGACAGAAGAAAGAAAATGCACACCATTCAGAAGGTTCTGACCTAATACCCACTTCCTATTAACTGTATCCTCCCTGATATTATGCTCTGATTCCTCTCCAAATGACTGAATGCTGAAAGTTTGCAATATTTTGTTGCTGGTCCCAAGTTTCATGGTGGACAAATATACAGATAGTTATATAAATACAATTTTACTGTGTAATTTTAAGTAACCAGATCACACTACATTTGATTTACAAATCAATGAAGAAAGTAAAGGGCTGCTGGAGAGGAAATTACTCACTAGCCTTAAGTAAAGAAATGAGCAGACAACCCTCTCAAGATTCCACAAGGAAACATTTGGATCAGGTATTTCAGTGGAACTCAGTCCATGTGAATATATCTCCTTGACCCCTCCTTTTCACATGATACCTGCAGTAAATATTTTTTTTAATTATTTTTTTTTAATTGTTGATGTCACTTTTTCCTGTAGATGAACACTCTTTCATGCACATTTCAGCTCATTGGATGTGTCATAAGAATGTGACATTTTATAATATTGTATTCACTCCAAAAATAGAAAAATTTTTACAGATCAGAATAGTTCTGTGATAAATACTGCAGGACAATCGGAAGCAATTAGTGTGTTTCAAAATGTTATCTAGATCAATTTTTCTTGTTTGTTCTTTATAAACAAATATTCATCATCCATGTCTGGATTACACACTTTGCAATTTAACAAAACCATGCTAAAAATAAAATAAACTCATCTTTTTTTTTTTTTCTTTCTCTACATTTGTGAGTAGTTTTAGGATTCATTTTTTTTGAAGATAGCACGTTGTGCTACTGCTAGCCTAATTTACACACAGTGTAAATTGTTTGTAGAGTCCTTTCCTCCACAACCCACCTCCCATATCTGGACTACCCATCATTTGCTCTGCCAGTTGACAATGTATATCCTCCCTACCACAACAAACTGTGCTCCAAAGGAGTAACTTTAATGAGGCAGAACAAAGACCAAATATCTGTACAGTACAACACACTTGTGACCTAGCAATGGATGTTTCTTGTGGCATCCCACAGGCTCTTGAACACACCACCTGGCATCCCAGCTTCCTTCCCTGGCCACCTCTCCACCCAGCATCCCATAAACTGGGAAGGGAAAGCCTACATGAAAGTGAATGCACTCAATGAGACGTGGTTTTCCTCTTCTTGGTTTTTTTTCAGTTTGATGTGAGCTGTATTTTGTTGAGGCTGACAAACAAGACAGCATTTCTGTGTATTAATGAGGCAGTGCAAGCTCTTGACACGTGTTCAGGGTCAGCTTGAAATTAACAGATGAGGACCTGTATGACCCATTGAGTTGTTTCTGATTCCTTTAGTGTCACTTAAAGGAATGACCTGTGCTGTTTGTCTTCATCTGGCAAACATAGTCATTAATGTTAGACGAGACAGATTTGCTCTTCCAGACTGTACTGCGGTTTCTTCAAAAGTGATCTGAGCGTGGTGTTTTACTGAGCTGCACCGAAATGATTAGGAAAAAGCAATGTTTTAGAATTAGTGAAGCTAAAGGAGAAAAGCAAAACAGTGAGATCTTCCAAAAGAATTTTGCCATAAAGAGCCCAAACGTATGTGTAATTTTTTTTTTAAATTAAAGGTCTGTAAGAGGAACTTGCAAATTCACTGCCTCTGTTGAAAAAACAAGCACTAGGAAAGAGATACGATATGGACCACACAAAGCAAGAAAATCAAAGGAATCTTTTTAAACCATCTCAGTGATTTAAGAGTTATTGCCAACATTTGGAAAAATGACAGGCTTATGAGACTAAAACTTTCTGCCCATCAGTGAGACATTGGTTCCTAAGTGTCTACAGACCCCTGTCTGCAAATCATCAAAATGGAATTAAGAGTGTCTCCTAATGCACCAGGGCACAGGACATTGGGATGTTGACAGGCCAGAAGCCTGGACTCATATACCTTCCACCTCCTGTGTGTCACCCTGCACTGGATGCATCAAAGGCAGACTTCAGCTAGCTCTGCAAAAATAACTAGAGTTTGCCATAAGAGGCTGCAAAATGTAGATGAGTGCTTGAGTCCTCTTAGAGACCTCCTAAGGCCACACAGAGGGTGCTTGTGATGTATTGTCTTGGTTTGAAAGACAGATGTCTGTTAAGGAAGACAGGAGCCTCCCTTGAAATGAAGGATGCAACACCCCTTCTCTCTGAACTAATAATTTTGAAATTAAGGGGCCTTCAGGCAAAGATATAAAGAATAGGAATAACAGTTCTTTACTAAAATACAGATGTATAAACAGGCAAACAAACAACAATAACTACAGTGGTGACAACAAACAGAAGCACAAACCCAGTGCAGCCTCTCTCGGCTGTCAGGCCCTTTCCCCTCTGGTGCAGTTCCAGTCACAGCCGGCAGGGGCGCTGGCGGCTCCCGGTGAGCAGGGCAGGTGCAATGGTTCCCCCGCGGCTGCAGGGGGCGCTCCGGAGCGAGCTCGGGGAGCACGCAGTGATGGCGGCCTGGGATCCGGGAAGGGATGGAAGAAAGGCTTCACAAACCTCCCTGGGCAGCCGATCCTGGGGTCTGTCCGGGCTCTCCTGTCCAGGCAGGCTGGAGCAGCAGTAGGAGCACAAATCCCGGGTGGCAGGCGAGATGTATCGAGCTGCGGAGCTGTGGTAGGGATTCCCGGAGGTCTGGGCAGGCAGGACGGGCAGGGCTGCAGAGCAGCGAAGGCTGAGGCAGCAGGGTCTGCAGCTCAGCTCCCAGCGAGGCAGGGAAGGACAGGTTTGGGATCCCGGGGTTTCTTCCAGCAGAGAGGGGAAAAAAACCAGCAGGAAACCAGCACTGCAGTGCTGATGAGAGTGGTCTCTCCCCGTCTCCACACCAAGTCCCCGGAAAAACACCCAGGTGAAGACAGTCGCCCCAGATGGGCTCCTCCTCTCCGTGGCCAGTTCTTTTGTTTCTCCCAAGTACCCAGCAATTTGTTGTCTCGGTAACATATATCGGAGAAAATTCCTCAAGAGAAAAACAAGGAACTCCCAAACCCCCAACTTGTGTGAAGAGTAAACTTTGTTAGCATTTCTGTGTTAACTCATGGTCTGTCCAGCCCGTCAGGATAAAGTGTCATGTATGACAGTTTGGGGTCATTTTTGTCAACTACCATGTAAAGAAAGGGGAAAATGTGAAACATTCTCTTTCTTCCTCTTTTATGGTTCTTTTGGTTTGCTTTCCATTTACAAATTTTACTGTTTGACAATTGAGACCATTCTGTTTAACAATGCCCTGGTCTGGTTTCATGGGACTTATGCTGACATCTGAAAGCAACATCTCAGACAGTTACACTCACTTCTAAATCAATAAAAGCTCTCCTTCAAAAAAAAAGTGATGGGAAATTATCACTCTACACTACTTCTTTTATTTTTCCCACTGCTTTCTGCTTTAGAGATTGGCCAGCAGCATCTCTTCATCTGCTCATATTGACCCATTGTGAACTCTCTGGTGGACTCCATTTGATGTGAGAATGAGACTTACAGGTTAGCTCCTTGACAAGTTGTGTTTTAAGCCTGCTGCTTCCATGAAAATGCAGAGTTCCACAAAGCCACTCAGGTCTTCTCTTTGCACTGTGCTCTCCTGCCAGCCCAAGTGGCAAACTGTGCAAAGCATCTTCACAGCAGATCTGTGACCAGAGTGAAGAGCATTTTCTTTCCAAACAGGCAGTCTTTGGACAATTGCAGAAGCTGACCTTTGTGCTCTCAGTGCAGTGAATGGGCTTGAAAACTGTTGAGCTGAAAAAGAGTTCTTTTGATACCTTGCCCATTAAAACAGGCAAAGCTGTTCACCTATGGTAGCAGCCCAGCAGTCAGTGAGGAGATGAGAGAAATTATGCTAGCACTTCTTCATAGACAAACTGCAACAACAGCTCTCTGTTTTGGCAATAAGGGCACCAGGTTTGCACTGGAACAGAGGAGAAACCTGTGTCACAGATCAAGTGCTGCTGTGCACTCACAGTTTAGCAGCAGTTGAACATTGGTAAATGATGCTCTGTGGGATGTGTAGAGCATTCACTTTGACAGTCAACTGTGACAGTTCTTGAAAAGGCAGATAAAGGACTTCAATGCAAAGAGAGATGAGTGGAAAAATGAAACTAATAATCTCCAGAATTCAGAGCACTTTTATCCTAAAGCCATGGATCAGGGTCTGCACACCTGAAAATTTCTCCATTTCTCAAGTAGGTAGAAAGAACTTTTTTCTTTTTCTCTTTATTTTGCTAAATACAAAAAGGAAGTAACAGAAAAAACTCGTTACCTCGGTCCCTTACTTTTTTGGATCTGGATGCACATGTATTTTGCAAGGGCTCCTTCTCTTATCCCAGGCTGATTTCTTCTAAACCAGCAAATTACTGAAACTTCAGCACAAACAGAAAGCTGCATTATTGTGATTCTTGTGACTTTCTGATGAAGCTTACAACATATCCGTACATTTAAGGAACCTTGCTTATATTTAAGTAAGAAGTCGACAGTTTCCATACCAAACATGGACAGATTTTAGTCATAGTATTACTGAGAGAAACATCTGTTCCTGTAGTTCCTGAGATCTCAGATGTCCTGTGGTGATGTTTCCTCCACATCTGCTGCAAAGGTCAAAGCTGTAGAAGGTGAAGTTTCTGTCTTTTTTTAGGGGAGTGAGGTACCATAAAGACAGCAGGGAGGGGATATAAGTCACATAACTGCCTCCAAATTGATGGACAGTACAATGGAAAGAGGAGCTGTCCTTCCTCTGTGCCACCTACACCTTCCTGTGATAAGCAGTCAACACACAAATTTCTGCCATGGGCTGTGCATTATAGGTATAAATCAGAAGTCCCACACAGTGGTACAAAGATAAGGACTTGATCCTTTGCTGGGTTGCAGGAACAGTCATTTATCTGCTCTGAGTCTGATGGCAGGGCCTGAGGAACAGATCTTTGAAATACATTTTTTCAATTAATTTTAAGTTCTCCACTGAAAACTGCCTCTCTTCTTTGAGAATTCAGTTGTAGTTTACATATAAACCACTAGGAACTTAATGTCAAAGTGAAAGTTACCCAGTTTTGCTACACAGCATTGAGCTAATTCATTGGGTAATCTCTCACTCTGTCACACAATGAATTAATGGGATACTGGCTGCATCCATCCTTCAGTTGAGCTTGTTGCGAAATTATCAGTCTTATTTCTCTGAAACAACACGTGGAAGGAAATGTGCAATGAAATTACACTGCTTCTCTTTGAGTGATCAATGTTACTAAGTAGAAGAAATGAGGCAATGTGACCCTTCAGTGAATCCTCTGTTTCAATTTGATAAATTAATCCAAAATAGATTAAATTGTATTCTGCAAGTATTTTTCCAATTTTTTTCAAGCCAAGTACCATTCCCTTCCCTTCCCTTCCCTTCCCTTCCCTTCCCTTCCCTTCCCTTCCCTTCCCTTCCCTTCCCTTCCCTTCCCTTCCCTTCCCTTCCCTTCCCTTCCCTTCCCTTCCCTTCCCTTCCC
>JACBWW010001264.1:0-14605 GCA_020086605.1 Lanius collurio
GCACAGGGAAAGGAGTCTGGGCAGGGACTCGTCTGACCCTCAGGGAATTTGCCCAGGAGGATGCAGGGCAGCCCCAAGGCCACCTGCCAGCCCTGCAACAAGGCAGGCACCCCTGAGCAGCCTCCATGGGCACAGCAGAGCCTGTGTGGGAGGGCTCAGTGCAGGGAGCAGCATCAGCTGCCTCTGTCTGGCAGGCTGAGCAGCAGAGCCCAGCAGAGGCAGCCCAGGGCCCTGGGCAGCACAGCCCCCGTGCTCTGCAGAGCAGCACCCCCAGCTCGGGGGCTCTGGGCAGCAGGGCAGGGGCTGCAGCAATGGCTGCTCAGGCCAGCACAGACGTGTTCCCCTGGCAAGGGCTCTGTGGGCAGCTGGCATGGGCCAGGAGAAGAGCAGGAGCCCGTGGGTGTGCACAGGAGCCCTGGCAAGAGGCTGCCCTGGGCCTGGGCCAGCAGGAGCTGCCTGAGGAGCCCCGGGGCCAACTCTCTGCTGCTGTGCTGGCCAGCAGGGCTGGCCCTGGGGCTGCAGGAGCTGCCCCAGCTGAGGATCTCCTGAGCATTGCAGACACAGAGTGGCTGTCCCTGACCTGCAGTGCCTCCAGTTCCTGCTGCAGGGCCAGACCTGACTCTGCTGCTCTGCAGGGGCAGGGAGAGGCCGGACTGGGCAGTGCCAGGGAGAGGAAAACAATGGAGCCCTGCTTATACGAGTCCCCACAGTGTCACACTGGCCCCTTGGTTCCATGAGCCCCACAGTGTCACAGCGGCCCCTGGGTCACACGAGGCCCTGCAGTGTCACAAGGCACCTTTGGTTCTATGGGCCTGCAGTGTCACTTTTGGGGGTGGGCAGGGTCAGCACCAAAGACACCAACAGAAGGAACTGTGTCATTTATTAGAATGCAAAGCTGTTGGTGGTGTCAAGGCAGACAAAAAAGCTACACTAGTAGTAATTCATAGTTGAGGAAGGTAGAAAAAGATTATTATTTCTACTTTCTATTTCTGCTATTCTTATACCTCTTCACAGTGGCTGTGGTCTAATTTTAGACTGACTGCTTAGCAAACAATAACAAAGCTGTCTAACAAACAGTGACCATTCAGGCAGTAAAACAATCAGCTGTACAAGCAAAGTAGAGTTGCTACATATTATCCACAAGTTCTTCCTTGTACACTCTCAGTGTCCCATAACAAGAACATCCTCCCCTTGTTTCCAGCACATCTTCTCTCACTGATTCTCTTCTTGGCCTTCTCTGTGGGTTTCACTGCAGCTGCAAAATTTCACTGTAATATTCTCACGGGTAAATCCTGACCAATTTGAGGTCTGACTCTGTGAGGCCCCCAGAGCAGCTGTCAGCCTCATCAGGTCCCCTTTTTGTTTTTGTAATTCGAAGGTGGCATTTATTGACTTTTTCAGGGCCCTTTGCAAAAAAAGACAATAAAAACTGCACAATGAGTAGGATTCCAAAAAATAACCAATAGCATCAGGCACCCAATTTTAAGCAGATTTTTGATCCATCCTGCAATATGCCAGTTTCCAAACAAACTGTTGAGCCAAACAGATTCTGATTCTTCATGCAATTTTGACACACTTGTTTGTAATTCATTCATGTGGGCATGAATAGATTTTGAGTGATCAGACAAATTCATACAACACATTCCTTCGAAATCCTCACACCCATGTCCATGTGCTAAAAACAGAATTCTACAGCAGCTCTATTTTGCAGTGTAGCATGCCTTACTGAACCAACATCTGTTAACAATCCAGCTAAAGCAGGCCAAGTGGCGTTAGTTTGCTGAGCTAACCAACATCCTCGCTTGCTCTGCAGTCCCAGTGCTTTAGCAGCTGCTACTTGTGGAGAAAAGAAGGAAACAGCCCATCGAGTACCTGAGGGCCAAAATTTGGTGTTGTCATTACAATCAGGGGCAAATGCATGGGTGCTGTGTTTTCCCCTCCGTGGTTTATGCTGTAAAATCATCGATGTGTCAGGTGTTAACAGTGAGAGTCGTCCTAAGCTGCAAGGACCTCCCTTGATGTGTGATGGAATCTCAGGCCATGCTCGGTCTCTGCAAATAAAAAACACCCCTGGAGGCAAAGCCAGAGGAACAGTAGTAGAGTGTGAAATATGTGGTGTAATTGCACCAGGCACTTTCATCTGCAAATATGAGTTGATTAGGAGAAACATCCCATGCTTTGGACTGATCAGATCCAGAGTAATTAAACTTAACACAAAGGTCCATTTTCACAGATCCTAAGAGCTCTATTTCTTGCCGCTCCAGAGTTACATGGGGAAGGTAAGAAACCCATTGATCCCAAGCATCAGCGTGATTGTAAAAGCTTGCTGACTGTCCTAGGCTTTAGCCAGTCACCTATCAGCAAGCCAACAAGGCAGGTAGAAAAAGGACTGTCAGGAGGAGCAGTGGCAAAGCACAGAGTATCTTGCCCTGCCGCATTGGCCAGGATAACCCACACATTGGTTCTGGGCTGACTCATAGGCCAAGCAGAAACAGCAGGCACTGAGCTCAGCAAAACTGACAAGTACCATATTGGCACCTGCATTTTTCTGTTATTCCTTGCCATTTGCACTCCAGTACATCCCAGTGTGAGCCAATACCCCTTGATCACAGGGACAGACAGTGCAGTGCAGTCCTCCTTGGTCACCGGTGCTCGATGCTCTCTCTGCTCGGAGGTAGCTCGAACTACGCTGCCAAGGCCATCAACCTGTGCTGCTGTTATCCTCAGGATCTGGCCCAACAGGGGTGGGATATTCTGCCACAAATCAGGACGCACACACCTTGCTGGCACCCACTGTGGTCCAGTACCTGTGGAAACACAGGGGTATCCATGCCCCCAAGTGACAAGGTCCCAGGGGCCTTCCCACTGGCTGGTAAGCAAATTCCTGACCCATACTTTAGCTCCAGGCAAATGTGTTTCACTGGTGGATTGCAAGGAATAAAAATTGTTTACAATCGAGGGATTGTTTGATTGAGCTGGTATGGTCAAGCTCTTCCCATATTCCCCACACTTGTGGGATTTCTCCCCACTGTGCAGCTGCTCATGAACCACCAGGTCTGACCTCTCGCTGGATCTGCGGCCGCCTTCCCAGCACAGGGTGGGTCTTTGCTCCTCAGAGCACCCTGGGCTGGGTTTGCAGCCCCTCCTCCTGTGGGATCTCTGGGCCTTTTCCTCCCTGTTGGATTCCTGTGCTGTGGAGCTGCTCAAAATGGCCTGTTCTACCAGGTTCTGATATGGGGATTTGTCGTCCCTGGACTTCACCCTCAGCTCCTTGTCTGGGGAAGGAAGGACAAGGAGAGGATGGGATTTGCCTCCGTGCCACAGGAAGGGGAAGGAGATCCCCCCAGTCCACCCCTGGTAGGACGGTGTCGGCAAAAAGCCCCGGATACCCCACAGGAGGAGGGGCTGCAAACCCAGCCCAGGGTGCTTTGAGGAGGAAAGACCCACCCTGTGCTGGGAAGGCGGCTGGAGCTTCAGCTGCATCTCCAACCTGGTGATCCATCAGCAGCTGCACACCAGGGAGAGGCCCTACAAGTGCCTGCAATGTGGGAAGAGCTTCAGAGGGAGCTCCAGCCTCATCCAGAACCAGCGCCTGCACTCCGGGGAACGGCCCTATGAGTGTGGGCATTGTGGGAAGAGTTTCAGCCAGAGCTCAACACTGGTCAAGCATCAGAGGGTCCACACAGGGGAGAGGCCCCAAAAGTGTCCTGAGTGTGGGAAGGGCTTCTCCAGCAACTCTAAGTTGACCCAACACCAATGGAGGCAGCAGTAAGGGAAACCCTGAGAGTGTCTTGACTGTGGCAAGAGCTTCATCCTCTGCTCCAACTTCATCCCCCATCAGAGGACCCACGTTGGGAAGGGCCCTGGTGACCCACACTCCCTGTGATCCAGGTTGGGAAGACCCCTGGCTAGTGCTCTGCACGTTCTCCTGGATCCCCATGGGCACATGGGTGAAAACAGGGGCAGGAACATCCATTGGGACTCAGATAGCCATTGGAAATTCATTGGGAAGAGCTGAATTTTTAACTTTATACACTAAAGAATTTCATCTGTTCTGTCCAATTATTTCTTCTGGTGACATAAATCAACCCCGGATGATTTGGAGGTCTTTCCTAACCCAGACAGTTCCCTAGGACATCCAAAATTGGCATAAAAATAAAGAACTCAAACAAAGTTTTACACAGCTGCTCCATTTTACTTGGATTTGGGGGTGAATTTGGGGTTCAGGAGAATATTCTGGAAGATTTCAGTGTTGTGGTGTCGCCCAGGCTGGGCAGACAGGGCCACAATCTCATGGTTGTGCTGGCAGAATGTGTCCACCTGAGCCCATCTGTTCTCCAGGAACTGTCGTTGTCTGTCCCAGTCCCTGGCCAGGGTCTGCCCATCCGGGGTGTGCCCCCCAAAGTGCCCAAATCACTGCTGAAGTGCCCGAGCTGCTCTGGGCTGAGAATGTTCCTGTCCACCAACCTGTCCTGGTCAGTGCCATGGGGGGTGGGAGGGCATCTGGGGGCTCCTGGGGGCACTGGGAGGAGCTTTTGTGCCTTTTCAGGGCATTTGTGTTGCTGGGAGGAGTTTTGGGGGCTTTTGGGGCAGTCTGTGAGGGAGTTTTGGGGTCCTGGCAGGGCTGTGTTGTGGAGATACCTCCCTGCTGGGAGGTCCTGGGGGAGGGGACCCTGGATGTACAGGGTTTGCCCCTTCTCCCTGCTCATGTGTGCCTGGATGCTGTGTCCGGAGTGGTTGGTGGGGGTTCCTGGGCTGGGGAAAAGAGCTTGGGGGCCAGTGACCCGGGAGATCACCAGCAGGCCCCGATGCCATGCGGCTGGGAGAAATAAACATCGCTGAACATCTACCCAATATCGTTCCATATTTCATTTCTACATGTCTCGTGGTATAATAGTTGTTGCGAGAATTCCCTGTATACAACAAATCACCAATGCCAGGGCCAAATGCCTGGGAAGAAGGAGCAAGGGGGGGACATTTGGAGTGATGGATTTTGTCTTCCCAGGTCCCAGGGATGTGGGGTGGGGCCCTGCTGGCCTGGAGATGGCTGAACACTGGCCTGCCCATGGGAAGGGGTGAAAGACAACAACCTCTGCCCATGGAACTACAACAGCAGAGAGGTCAGGCACAAGGTGGTGTTTAAAGGTTCTCACCAGCACAGGAAACATCAATTTAAGACGTTTTATTGAAAGCTGACATTTTAGGGGATTCTTTGATACAGACATTGACCACCAAAGAGCAAGTGACACAATTTCAGCTCTCTGTGTGCCCTGAGAGGAGCTGGAATCTTTTCAGCAGCGTGAGCTGCTCCATCCCTTGCTTAGGGCGAGGGTCTCGGATCTTTCAGCTCCACTCTCCTGGGGGGCTTCTCTTCACAGGCCGGCTCTAAAAGCAGAATAAACCAGCGGCGTAAGGAACAGCACAAAGGAAGCACCGGACTGGTCCCTTTAAAAACTGCCCTGGCAGTGCCATTTCCCGAGCGATCCTGAGCAGCCCGGGCTGCAAACAAAGCCCGCTGAGGCGAGCACAAGATCCGCAGCTGAAATAAAAAAGGGCAGGACTGATGGTCCTTTTTAAGCCTTTATTAAAAGTGATCAGCTCGGGTGGGGGCTCCGGCCAGCTTCGTTGCCCCCAGCTTCGACTTGGAAGAGGAGGAACTTCGGCTCTATCACTCCCTGTGATAGAGCCGGGCCTTCAAGCGTTCCTCACGAGGCGTGGCTGTATACCAAAGGGTATACGAAGGCGATGGTGGTAATTCGCTGTCCTCAGGGCAGTGGCTTCAATAGACCTTTTTGTTACGGTGCCTTTTTGGAGAACTCAAAAGCTGGCCAGGTAGTAATTGCCTATCGAGTAGCCTGGTTCATTTTTCTTAAAAGTTTGTTGGCTCGTTTTAAATTATTATTTTTAGGGGTTTTTTACTCCCAAGGGTCTTTGCAGCTCTAGTTTGCATATTCAGCCCCTTTTCTTCTCTTTTTTTTTTTCTTCTGTCTTTTCCTTATCTACTACCCTCCAGGCAGGTCAGCTCCTAAAGGGGTAAGGGTGGTACATTCTTGCATAGCAATGTGAGGTCTGATAAGAAGCTGGTTTTTCCACAACGAAGTGTGGGTTTCTTTCTTAAACTACAAGAGAAATCCTAATAAAGCTACAGCAAAGCACAAAATTACATTCAAACAAAGCTACAATGTAGTAAAAAATAAATGGATAATTGTTAAATTGGTAATCTGGTCCCTTATTTATAACAAATTCCCCCCTTTCTTTATTTGATCGAACTTGTGGAGTTCGCATCAATTAGCAGTTTCTAGTTCTTCTTGGGGGTAAAAATTCTTTACTTCTTGGTACCTGGTATACATTTGTTTAGCACTCTCATATTTCTGGCTCTTTACCACCATCATTTTCTTCATTTCTGATGTTTGAGTTCCTCCTGGAATGAGTGTACCTGCTTGAATGGCAGAGGCAATTACTCTTATTAGACACGGAAGTAAACATGGTAAGAATATAAGTCCAGCAATCGAGCAAACCGCAATAAATGCTGCTTTTTTCCACCAATTTCCTTTCATAGACCAAAAGTTATCCCACCAGTTAGAATTTATGAGTGGTGTCCACTCTTGGGTTCCTACATATGCCAATTTTCTAATATCTTTTGAAATGTTTCGGATGATCTCACTTTTATCATCAATCTCCAGGCAGCATTCTGAAGTGTTAAACTTCCCACAAATTCCTCCTTCGTCAGCTAGGAGGTAGTCTACTGCCAATCTGATTTGGTACACCATTGTTCTGGTTTGTGATAATTGATCGCTGATGTGATCGAAGGCAAGTGATGTGCGGTTTGAGATCAATTCTAGGACTGCCTGGAGTCTGATGATCCGATTTAACATATAAATCGGAGTGCGGTATCCCCAAGATCCATCTTGGGCCCAGGTTGCTGGCCCATAGGTTTTAATTATTTCTTCTGGAGTCCAGATTTTTTCTCTCCATTGTTGGGCACTTGTTATGTCAATTGTATTTCTTTTCTTACGATTGCTATTTTTCAGATTGTCATATATAGGAACCCCTAAGTGGGACCCTGATTCTTTAGGTAACAAGAAAAAGGCTGGTTTTATAATGCCTATGGTACAACTGCCCGTCCAGTCTCCTGGGAGTCTGGTGTAAGCTGTATCCCCACATATCCAAAACAAATTTTTAGGGGCTTCCCAGAAGTTACCTGTTTGGGTTGGAAATTTCCAGTATTTTGATAGTTCTTTAATTCCCCAAAAGGGGTTTACTCCCTTGTCAATACATTCATACAAGTCATGTTCTTCACGATAGGTACACCCTTTATCTTTTTCCGCGGTCCAATAGCGGTTTGGTTCTCTAGGAACCCATTTAATACTTTTCTCTCTTATTATAAGGTACCTTTTACATGCCATTTTCCCTACTAATGTTTTGTATTGCCTACCCTTCCTGGTGATACACTCTTCTCCTATTATTTTTGTTTTTAGACTCCATTGCCCTTCACCTCTTTTCTTTATGATTTCATCCTCCTGTTTAGTTTGTTTCCATTTTAAGATTTCCACAGGATTTAAACTAATCCCTTCCCAAGGCCACATCTCAGACATCTGAGTATCTCCACAGACCCAACAGTTTTTCAAACTTAACCCCTTGCTAACCCTTTCCATTAAGTCTATAAACAGATTTTTCCCTGAAGGTGGTTCTAAATCATCTTTAAATTCTTCTTTTTCCCTTCCTTTCATTCTTATCTCTTTTTCTTTTATTAGATCTTTTTGATCAAGGTTTTGTTCATAACAGAGCCAGGTGTCTCCAACAGGGCATTCTCCAAGCAGTCGCTGCCTATATGAGGCAATATTACGACTGACCCAATAAACTTTCCCGTCTTCTTGACAGGTATTTACTTGAGAGCGATCGACACACTTTGGGTTTATGTTAGTATGGACTCGTAAGAGTGATACGGCATCTTCTCCATCATAGAGTGGGTAATAACATTTAGTGCAAGGCTTGGTTCTGGTTCTTGATGGGTTGTCTTTATTGGATCGCTGTGTCCCAGATGAATGGTTTGGGTCTGTGAGTATGGATACTTTAGTGCCTTCTCCTCGTTGGAGTATTTCATCTCCGCTTATTGTGTTGATAAACTTAACACAATAGTAAGTCCCATCGTCCTCCAGTTGGGCATCTCTGATGCTGATGTTGAAGTCTGTGTCCGATCCTATGGTCAGTCTTGTTACACGAGAAGAGGGATTCCTTTCTATTTGATCGTAGATAGTTTGGTTTTTCTGTCCCCAGCCTTTTAGCCATCTCACGGGACCTGGAGTTGAAGGTCCAGATGTGGTGCAGCTCAAAGTGAGTGTCTCTCCAGTCACCGCCGATATTTCCTTCTGGGGTTGGTGCAGCACGAAGTCCAGTCCCTCTCCCGGTGAAGCAAGCAACAACAGGCAGGGCAGGATCCAAACCCACAGGCTGTGGCCGCGTGAAGGTCGTTCCATTGGCGTTTGATCCAGCCATCGGGTCCTAGTCCTGCAGTCTCTCTTCTTGCAGATGAGTAGTAGTGAGGCCAGTGCGCCACAGGCCACACTTTCTACAGGGCGGGAGAGCAGGCTGCTCCTTTTCATCTGGAATTCCTTCTTGATGATCCGCAGGGTAACCATGGATGTGCTGGTATTCTCTTCTACCAGGCAGGTGGTCACTGGGGAAGATTCCTTCTCTTGACAGGTGTGTTCTGTTTTAACAAAGTCACATATTATTGTTCCTAAGTGTTTAACACGAGTCATTAGTTTTCTAGTTCTATTCCTTAATGATGGAGGAATGTTAAGAGTCTTTTCCCAATGTTGTCTTTCGCTCTTACTTCCCTATTTAATTTTAACCCTTAGAGAATGCACTGTGGGAGAGTTGAGAGTGCGATTTTTTGCTAGAAACATTACCTCTTACTAGTTTTTTTCAACTTACAATCTTGATAACCACAATAGTAACACATTTATAACTATACACAAACTTAAAATTAATACAAAATAATTCACTTAATCAGCATAATAAAATTTAGTAGTAACAGCCTTGATGTCATTGAGTTCCAGCGACCAGACCGATTTCAGTCTTTCTTTCTCAGGGTCAATTTTAAGTCCTCTGGTCCCTGGCTCACAGTCCATTCAGGAGTATCGGTGGGATCAGAGTTTTCACTGGGGGGTGACACAGGTCCTTTCACCCTTGCAATGTGTGTCCAGCCTCGTTCTCGGGTTCTTACTGCAGAGTGGGTAACCAGCAACACCTGAAAGGGTCCTTCAAATTTCGGAGTTAATGGGGCTGCATTCCACGATTTTATTAACACCCAGTCCCCCAGGTTAATACTATGTATGTTAGTATCAAAAGGAGAGGTTTGGGGAAGGTATCCCTTCCTTCTAAGATTTTCTAAGGTGTTAGTGATGGTTTTTAAGTACACTTGAACAGCTTCTTCTCCTTCCAGATAGTCTCTGCAGCTGTAGGGTGTAATTAAAAAGGGGAGTCCAAACATCATCTCATAGGGGGATACTCCTAAATCAGATCGAGGTCTCGTCCTGATGCGCAGTAGTGCCAGAGGTAGACATTTTAGCCAATTCAATTTTGTTTCTTCAATTAGTTTTGTTAATACATTTTTCAGAGTTTTATTAATTCTTTCGACCCTTCCTGAGCTCTGGGGATGCCATGGCGTGTGTAATCTCCATTGCATACCCAGGGCTTTTATAATCAGCTGTAAAGACTGGGCCGTGAAATGTGGACCTCGATCTGAATCTATGTTGTTGACCATCCCATACCTCGGGATGATGTTCTCCAAAATTATTTTGGCTACTGTTTGTGCTGTTTCCTTTTTGGTAGGAAAAGCTTCTACCCAATGGGTCAGGTGATCTACTAGCACGAGTAGATGTTTGTACCCTTGCACAGGGGGCATCTCGGTAAAGTCTACCTGTACACTTTGGAAGGGCCTCAAAGCTAGGTCTCTTCCGCCATGTGCAGTTTTCCTCATTACTTTTTGGTTGACTTTTTGACATGTTGTGCACCCCCGAGTAACTGATTTTGCTATTTCATAGATTCCTATGCAGATGTGTTCTCTTAGGAAGTGATCACATAATCCTTGGATTCCCCAATGAGTTAGTTTGTGGAGTTCAGTTAACATCTTTCTGGCTAGGGCTTTATTCAGGTATTTTCTCCCATCAGGTGTTAACCATTCTCCTTGTTCCCCTTGGTGTAACCCTAGAGTCTGCATGTGTTTTTGTTCCTCTTGATCAAATGTGGGCTTCCCTTTTTCTTCTTCCTCCCCAGGTGTCTCTCTCAACACCAGGATGTTCACAGGATCCCCTGGTTCCAAAGCTGCTTCCTTAGCTATCTGGTCAGCCAACCGGTTTCCTTGTATTTCTATAGTATTTCCCTTTTGGTGGCCTCTTATGTGCACTATTGCAATTTCTGCTGGTTTTAATAAGGATTCTAAAACTTGTTTAATTAGTTCCTTGTGAACCAAATCTTTTCCTTTTGAGTTCAGGAGGCCTCGTCCTTCCCAGATTTTTCCAAAGGTGTGTGCTATCCCAAATGCGTACTGAGAGTCGGTGTAAATAGTTCCCTGGTCTTTGTCTAATAAATCGAGACCTCTTTTTAAAGCATATATTTCACAGGTTTGGGCTGACCAGGTAGCAGGCAATTTTCCTTTTTCTACTGTGTCCATCACCATCCCATCTATTACTGCATAGCCTGAAATTCTTTTTCCTTCTACCACTCGAGATGACCCATCTGTAAATAATACTCTCCCATAGGGTAGAGGTGTATCATGCAAGTCTTCCCTCACTTTTGTTTGGTAGTCAATCAGTTCTAGGCAATTGTGTTCCAGATCCTCTGGAGGCTCTCCAGTGAGGAATTGTGCTGGATTTAGGCACTTGGAAGTGGCTAGTTCTAAATCTTCAGTTTCCATTAAGTTGATTTCATATCTCAGCAACCTAGAATCAGTAAGCCACTGTGATGTCTTTTGGCTCAGCACGGTTTTAAGGTCATGTGGGGTGTGTACTGTAATTTTTCTTTGCAGAGTTAATTTTTGAGATTCTTCTATTAATACCGCCGCAGCAGCAATTGCCTGCACACAGGTTGGCCATCCTCGAGCTACTGGATCCAGTAGTTTAGACAGGTAGGCCACCGGTTTGTTGTGTCCTCCCCATTTTTGAGTTAATACCCCATATGCAACTCCTCCCTCAGTGTTTACAAACAAATCGAATTTCTTTTTGAGATCAGGTAAACTTAAAACCGGTGCTGAGGCCAATTTTTCTTTCAGGTCTTGCAATTGCTCATCATCTTCTTTAGTCCAATTTATGGATTCAGAGCCTACCAATTTCTCATAGAGAAACTTAACACTTTGGGTATACTGGTCTATCCATAACCTACAATAGCCAAATAAGCCTAAAAGTTTTCGGATGTCTCTTTTGGTTTTTGGTGCTGGAATTGCTAGGATGCCTGAAATTCTCTCCGGACTCAATCTTTTGCTCCCTTGCCCTATGATATGACCCAAATATGTAACCTCTGATTCTACAAACTGTAGTTTCTCTCTTGATACCTTCAATCCTTTTTGGCCCAGAAAATTTAGGAGTTGGACACTTGTGATCTTTACTTGTTCTCGTCCCTCCCCTGACACTAATAGATCGTCCACATATTGCAGTATTTGTACTCCTGCTTCAGGCACAAAGAGCTCTAGCAACCCCTCCAGGGCTTGACCAAACAAATGTGGACTCTCCGTGTACCCCTGTGGGAGGCGTGTCCACCGAAGTTGTTGCCTCCTCCTCTTATCTGGGTCTTCCCATTCGAAGGCAAACCAATCCCGACACTCCTCTGCTAACGGACATGCCCAAAATGCATCTTTTAAATCAATGATGGTAAACCATTCATGTCCCTGAGGGATTTGGTTCAGAAGGGTATAGGGATTGGATACTACAGGGTATCGAGAGATAGTTCTCTTATTAACTTCTCTCAAGTCTTGGACTAGTCTGTATTTTCCTTCTGCCTTCTTGACTGCCAAAATAGGGGTGTTGTGGGGAGACATACATGGCTCTAAAATCCCCCCTTTCAGCAACTGTTCAATGATAGGAGCTAGCCCTTTCCTTCCCTCTAGAGAAATTGGATATTGTTTAATCCTAATAGGGTGGGTGCTTTCTTGTATCTCCACTTTAATTGGTGGAATGTCCAGGTATCCACATTTTCCTTCTTCTGCCCATACATCAGGATTAATTTCCTCTATATCTTTTTGAGTCAGTTTCATCATCTGGATCACCATTTTTCCTCCTCGAGGAACAACTCCCACTCCTAACTGGACTTGCAAATCCCTCCCCAGTAGGCAACTATCCAAATTAGGTAAATAGACAAAATCTGCCCAGCATTGTCGGGAATTACCTCTGATTTCTAACCCTTCAATAACGGAAGCCTTGAATGGTTTTCCCTCTGCTCCTAATATATCACATATCCTTTTACTTATGCTGACTCCTGATGGTACTTTATTTATACTAGATCTCTCTGCCCCAGTATCAACCAGAAATTCAAACTCTTCATTATGGGGACCCACTTCAAAATTTACTAAGGGCTCTTCCAGATGTTCCATTGGGTCCCCCATAATATAGAGCCCTTGACACCCCTAATCCTTAGGGTTATCGCCTCTCAACATTCTTTCCAAAGTCTCTTGCTCTCGGGCACTTGCCTCATCTATTGCCAGTTTTTGACAGTCTTTTTTGAAATGCCCTTTTTCTCCGCAATAGAAACACCGCCTTCGATCAGCTGGGAATTCTGGTCTCCAATTAATGTTCCCATTTACCCTAGGGGTTATTGGATCATCTTTCCTTGGTGGCAGTGCTGGTCCTCCTGCCCCTGCACTTTCTCTTGCAACTGCTACCATTATCCTTGCTTTAGTTTTTGCTTTTTCTTCTTCTCTTCTTAAATACACCTTTAAGGCTTCTTTTAGCAACTCATTTATATTTTTCTCTTGCCAATCTTCTATTTTTTTCCAATTTTCTCCGAATGTCTGGCCATGACTTTGTAACAAATTGCACTTTTAATAATACTTGCCCTTCTGGGCTGTCTGGATCTATGTTTGAGTATAGTTGAAAATTTCTCCTTAGTCTATTAAGCCAAATTGCCGGTGTCTCATCTTTTTCTTGGGTCCCATCAAAGCCTAGCTTGGTGTTATTGCCTCGAGGGACAGATTCTTTTATTCCTTTTATTACTAATGACCTAAAATCTTGCATATGCCTCCTGTCCATCTCCCGATTGGGATCCCATCCTGGATCAACAACTGGAATTTTCTGATCTCCTGGGGGACCCAGGCGATTTTCCCTTTCCCAGATTTTAATCCCAGCTGCACGAATCATTCGTACCTCCTCTGGTGAGAATAGGATGTTGAGGATAGAATTTAACTCTCCCCAACTATATATGTTAGGTCCTAAAAACTGGTCTACCTGTTCAGCAATTCCCACTGGATCTTCTACAAGGTTTTTTAATTCCTTCTTTAATCCTCTGACTTCAGATGCAGTTAGCGGTGCATTAACAAACCCAACTCCTCCCACAACTCCGCCCATGGGAACTTCCCTCAGGGGAAAGAGTTTCCCCACTTGTGCAATCTTGGATCTAGTGTAACAGTAAGGGCCATCCTGTAGATTGGTCTCGGAGGGACAGTTGGAAGCTGGATTGGATAGTGGACTTGATTCCCAATGAGAGGGAGGCAGAGGAATAGCACTGGGTAAAGGAGAAGAGACTTGATTTTGAATGGAGGGCGTTGGAGACAATGAGATTGCAGCTGAAGACATAATTGGGGTTGAAGAGGGTAAGGCAGGGTTTGTAGTAGGTGGAGAAATGGGAGCTGAGCTTAAAGGGGTTGATGTGGGAATTGAAGATTGAATCAGGGTATCAGAAGAAGGGGGTGGTAAAGGGATCGCTGTAGGTGAGGAGACAGGAGTTGGGTGAGTATTCAGAGGAGGGGGTGAATGTATACTAGGTGCAGTAGGAGCTGGGGCTGTAGGTGGCATAACAGGGTAGACAGGAGGTGAAGGAAGGTGATCAAGGGGGTCCCATTTTTTATTAGGTTTCTCTTCTAGTTCCTCTTTGTCTTTCTCTTTCTCTTCTTTTAATTTACAAATCTTTATTCTTTCCTCTTCTTTAGCTACCTTCAGCCAACAGGCTGCATAGGCTAATTGCTCTAAGTCTAAGTTGCTACCTGCTTTCAAATGCTGATTCAGTTGGTTACACATCCATCTGTCTTTGGTTCCACACCATGGCCATCCTCCTTGTAGATCTAATTCTGGCCAAACTTCTGTGCAATAATAAATCATTTTAATTTTATCTAAATCCTTGGTGTTTTCCTGCTCATCCCACTGATTTAACATTTGCCCCAGAGGGCTGTTAGGTGGGACATTTTTATTTCTTTGTCTGTGCTTTACCATTCTCTTACTATACCAATTTCCCATTTTGCCTTTTTCTGATCTCAAAAATTTCAAGCTTAGTTCACTCACACTTTTACCATTCACACTTTTTCACTCTTTCTTAAGCGCTTAGTTCATTCACACCCTTACCATTCACAGCTCTCTCACTCCTTCTAAAGCATTCACTCGACACTCACTCAATATAA
>JACBWW010001265.1:0-14602 GCA_020086605.1 Lanius collurio
ACCTAGTTATCCTAGAAAATTTTAAAACTAGGAGTTTAGTAAAAAAGGGAGTTTAGTTACACACTGTTTTTAAGAATTTTAATGGAGATGCAGAAAAAATATGCAAAGGTTATAAAGCAGAGTTTAATTCCCAAGCTCTGCATCTCCTGCTCTGGCAATAACGAAGAAGGTAAATATGACAATAAGTATTATAAAACTTATACTTGATAGCCTTATAGTGAAAGTATTGGAACATATGCATATATTATTAGAATCACTCAACTATAATGTAATTACCTTAAAAAAATCATTAAAGTTTGGAATAGTCAGGACATATAATATTACATACTTGAAGAAACTGTCAGGCTGTCTTGGCAAGGTTTCCTGCAAGATTAAAGGCAGTAAGGAACCTGCCAATACTGGCACTACACTGCACTAATAAATAACATGGGAAATTTATATAAATCAACAGTTGGCACAGAGAGCAAAGAAGTTTGACATTTTTCTTCTATGCTGCAAAAAAGAGAAAAAAATACAGACTTTGCTATATTTTATTGCAACAGGTACTTGAGCTTGGACAAGTGTACTATTTATAACAGAGGTTATAATGCTTGAGCATTATAGTATTACATGCCAGTTTTACAGTTGCTTCTGACTTTCCCAAATTTTTACCATATGGGACTGATTTTTTTGTCAGATGTTTTAGTACAAACTACTATCATTATCTTGTGTTTATTTTTAAAAAGTCTGCCCTGACCCTCCAACCCACCACCTTAAATATTGAAATAATTTGAAACAGACTTGCGTGCTTCTAAGTAAAGCTTTAACATTTTGATTTTAAATGCCTTGCAGATACTTAATAGTAATTCTTTAGAGCTTTGTTGCTTAATTCTTCAAAGATTTTCTTTGCATTCGCCTTTCTCTAAGAACATTCTCCTTGCAATAATTGATCTTTGTGTCAAAGCAGTGTTAGCCTGAGGTCCAAAGCTGGCCAGTGGTCTCCTCTGCTCCCTGTTCTCTTTTTTCCACAATTCTCATTGAAGCAAGAACCAAGAGACTGAAAAAAAAATTTGTCTACCAAATACGGATGATATAATGAGGTCTGAGTGCAGGAAGACAGGTTAAAATAGGGAACTGGAACATGGACTTACAGCAACTTCAAAGGCTGAAGTTGGCTGGGAAAATAGATTAGCTTGAGCAAAGGAGACTTTGACAGAGCTGGCAAGGCAAAAGGACTAGGAATATGTGGTGAGGTGTGGATGACATGCTTGTACATTGTAAACCAGTAAAGCAAAATAAACCAAAAAACTTGTACAATGTTGCCAGCAAAATATTCTCAAGTAGGGCAATTATATTTGACTTTACTGCTTGACAGTGGACAAAAATTTCCGATCCTTGATTCAGAGAGTAAGAAAAAGAATTTTAAAAAATTCAAAAATGCTTATGTAGCATTTATCCTCTTCCTTCCATTAGCTCTATTTCCAACGTGTTCACTGTTGAGTACACTCTCTCCATCAAAATAATTTTATGGATTGCAGAGGAGAGAGAGGTGACCTGCATAATTTTGTTTGGGGTTTTTTTTGACATGACATCTTCTTTGGCCGTGCTGGGCATAATGGTTCCTGTCTGCCACTCTATACTTACTGGTTTCCTGACACCTTGTTCTCCTGTCTGTGCACTGGTCCAGATTGTTCCCAGACCATGATGCCTCAGGTCTGTTCCCTCTCTGTAAGAAGTTTCCAGCGGGGTCCCTACTCAAGGATGGCTCAACTGCAGGTCACAGTAGCACAGGGGCATCCCTGCCCTGCTGTGAGTCCCATGGGCTGCAGTTCTTCACAGCTGGCCCAGTCTTGGCACAGGTGAGCCACAGCCACAGTCCCTTGCCCATGTCCCTACTCCAGCCTGTGTCACCACCCTGTGTCTGCTCTCCCACAAAGGGTGCCACCATCCCACCTCCTACTTACACCTTGTCACTTCTAGCCCAAACATGCAGTTGGCTAGTCACCTGAATGAAAGTGGGGAATTGAACACTGAGATAGGATTAGTATCAGGAAAGTGAGACTGAAGCCTGGTAGTGAGTCAGTCAGGAAGGCAGAGTAAGAGAAGTGCATCAGAAAAATATCAGTGTCACATCAGTGGGGACAAAGGAATGTGGCTGGTAAAAAGCTGGACAGGATGAAGGAGGATGACATTGTGGTAGAGGGTTCAAAGGCATTAAATTAAAAGTTGCCAGAAAAGAAGGCTCTGCATTTCACCAACACTTAGCATATGTTTCAGCAAAGTATTCAGGCATTCAAAATTCTTTTGTATGTTCTCTGCTCCTCCTTTCCCAGATTCTGGAATTCTCTGTATCAGTCATATTTTCCTTGCACATGTTAGGAAGAATATTTTCTTTTTACCAGCCTGACACACAAGTTCAGTGATGTGTCTGCATAAATGTAAAAGTATGTGCAAAGATGTTTCCCTGATCTTGCAGATGAATGAGGCACACTATCCCTGGAATATCCCTAAAGAAAACAGGATGGAGCATCACAGTGTGAATTCCTGTTGTGAGCTGGCTACAGAGAATAATATGTACTCAGGCTACTGGGAGACATTCAGGTGTCATGAGGATATTTCAGGATGGATATTTCTTACTCTGTTGGGTTTCTACTTCCTTTCATCATTTCTCAGCAGCAGCAACAATAGAAAAAAGATGAAGGAAAAAAAGAAAGCAACTGTCTGGAGATATTTGCCATATGAGGTGCTGATTTTTGTTTTCACTTTACTGTATTCCACATTGTAAAAAACGGTGATAAGGCTTAATCTGTTCCTTTGTGTTTCTTTGAACCATCAGGAAAAGTTCTCATTTGAATAAAAATGTTACCTGTTCAATTCCACACAGCAAAGTCTCATTCTGCTGTAATTAAATCAGACAAAAAACCCAGCCAAACAAGAACCAACAGATGGTGTGCATCATATGACAATCTTTAGGAGTCACTTTGAAGTAGTGTTCTTTGTAATAAGCCCTGTCACAACATGGTGTTTTAACAGCTCCCCATTTTCAGTTTTCAGAAGTGTTTTGTATGGTGTGCTGAAGAATCAAATATTTGTCTGCTTTTATTGTTTAATCTTCATTTATATTGAGTATTGACCAGGGAACCACCATTCACATCAAGAACTGAATGCACAGAGCAAGTTAAACATCTGGATAAAAATGTGGCTGATTTCAGATCACACAGACATATTCCGAAATGTGTTTTCAAGTGTTTTCCAGAGTACAGGACCTTCGAAGACTAAATTTGGAAAAAATCAGAGAGTAGACAATTTTTAATCATAAAGAATGTTATTGATACATTTAAGTACACTCTGATTAATAACACATTAATCTAATGCCATAAAAGTTTTTCAGAGTAATGGTTTTCTGTTAGCAAAGAGAAAGTGAGATTGCAGGAGATTCCCTTCTGGGCTTGTTTATGTCTTGCATCCCCATTACTTGTTTCTGACAGCTAACACCCACTTCTCATGCAAATCTTGCCTTGAACTTTTTGCTCCAAGGAAAATCTTACTTTTCTAAGACCACATTGTAATTATAGTTGTCATTCTTGTCATATTGCTTAAATGTCACTCTGGAGAAAATAATACAGTAATTAGCAGTGATTTGTTCAGAATGTTTGCTCTGGGCCTACTTCTTCAGAGCAGCAGTCCTCTACCTTTTGTATCGGGGGGTGATACTTCTTGCTTCCTGTTGCAGGCAGTGATTTTTGCCTCTTCACCAGAGAAGTGGTGAAGATTTGTGCCCACATTCCTGGGTACACATCTGGGCATTCACAATCCCTATTCTGGTGTGTTGCAAAGCCTCACCTGTCCACTTCCAGTACAATGCCTAATGTGACAAAAAAAAAAAACACCCCAGAAAAAGTTTTCTTGCAGTCAAACTGCTTTGTCTTCTCTGCTCAGGGTACTGTAGAGATTTTCTACATTCTTTACATTTAAATAACAATGGTCATGTTTTCTATCCAAAATCCTCATATTGTAGAAGTCACTGTGAACCACTGCCTTCCCTTTTACATAAGAATGTCTTCTCCAGCAATAAGCTTTATTCTGTAGAATATTTTAAAATCCCTTACTCTAAACAGGAACAGACTCTTGTGGGAGATGATTTTAACAAAGCTAAAGATTCTGATTTAAGGAATGAATTTTAAGCAGCAATCTGACCTGAGTAAAGCTGCTCACCCCTTAAGAACAGTGACAATAAAATAGAACAATATGAGGTGTAGCTGCATTTTGTTACCAGATAAGAGTTGAGGCAGATAATTTACACATTGAAGATACTTAAAAGAATTATCCTGAAATTCTTGATGTGACTAAAATACAGATTATTTAAAAAACTAAAAATCCTACTTCGCTGAATAAAAAAGTTCTCTATCCAATGATTTATGGCCTTTTTTTTTTATTTATTTAGATATGAAGTCATACTATAAAACCCTATAACACCAGTTATTTCTGATGAATTTTTCTAATTCACTTTCAAATACAAGTAATAAATAAATAAATGATATTTTAATACAGGTTTAAAAAAAATGAAGCTGTAAACCCATGGATATAAAGGCTGGTGTCAGAATGAATCACATTTTTGTCATGTGAAGTTGTGTACTTCAAATGTATAAGAAAAAAACTGGTGAAATCTTTTGGTGGATTGTCATATTTTAGGGATTCGAAAGTAGGCCAAAATCTGGGTTTACTGGTATTTTAAGGATTAAAACCACATTATGTAGAATATGAAATAATAAACACCTTTAACAGAAAGTAATAAAATATAATTTTAAATTATACTCATGTCAAATGGCTCTTCTCAATACAAGTGAATACATTTTGCTGTATTTTCAAATTACACGTGTCTTGCATTTTCTGTGGTACAGAACAATTTATAAGAATTCTATTGCTAATATTTATTTCTCCACGGACCCATTTCTGAAGCAAAACACTTGATATTAATAGCTGACTGGAGATTCTTCCCCTTCCTGCCCCCTCACATCAAGATCTGGTTCTTGTCCTTCATTTTTCTAATCTGGTTTTGCAGCTCACTTCTCTCACTTTCAAGAACGTTCATGGAAAGTTCCATGAAAATCCTGTAACATTGCATTATACCAGATACTTTTGCATTTTGAATGTCTGACATGGGATGAAAATTAGGAAATATCTCTTTCCTAAAAAGTGTGGCTTTTTGCTGCTATGCTAAGAACATTTAGTTACACGGTCCGTTATAACCCCTCGATGGTGTTATGTTTATAATAATTTCTCGTCTACACTAGGATCTCTTTCTGGAGTTCAGTGTTCCCATATTTGGAAAAAGGCATTCGACTTCTCTGAGGTACTGTATGAGATATGCCATGAGATAGGTGGTGAAGGCATTACCATGAGATGCCATGAAATATGGGATGACAGGATTACAGTGGGCAGGATGGCCCGTTGATGATAAGTTATCAGGCAGGGGCCAGATGACCCTTATTGCTGCAACTGGCCACATGGAGGAGGGACTGACACTGACATGTCACAGTTCTGTTCTGCCCTCAGACAACACTTACAGCCTTTGCAATCTCTCTCTTTCTAACTCTTAATATGACTGTTTTACATATAAGACTGGTTTCCCCCTGTTCATGCCTTATGTGACAGCAGTAGGATGTTTGACTTCAGTTCCACCTTCACTTCTCCCAAAAACTGAAGTTGGTATATGAAGTCCTCCACTCCAGAGTATTAGGATACAACCACCTTGCAGATAAGTTAACAGGCCTGCTTACCTCTCCTTTCCAAAGCAGGTCAGATTTGTGCCTCTGACTGTTGGAGTGTACCCAGGAATACTCGTACATAGAGCTATACACTAATATTTCCTAGGTCTAATGAATTTATCTCTGGCAATCTAACAGGAATCCATAATCTGTAGCTTTAATAAACTGCACCATTTGTGAATCTGTGAGAGTGAAAATTCAAATTGAACTCAGCCAGACTCACAGTGCTCAGTTGGTAAATCATATGGGTGAGGCTGTGATCATAAATGAGACTAGACTTATAGTGTAGCCCCCACAATTTGCACATCTGGGATCTTATTGAATGCAACCAAGTTTATAGTCCCAAATTAATAGTACAGAAATTAAGACCAGCTGCATCCAGCCCCTCTGAGAAACAGCAGGAAAACAAGGGGGTCATCTTTTACCAAATTTCTATACTCGTAACATGACAGTACTAACAACTTCATATTCCTGCACCCTTTCTCAAGGCCATTTTGGATTTTTTCCTTTATTTTTATACTGCAAGGAGAATTTCCATAGGAATTTCTTCAATGTGTATTTCTGTTCTTCACAGAACCATTGCAATATTCAAAATTGTTTCAGTCTCATACCTTGTTCTTGCTACTAAACTTCTGCTTTAAGAAATTTTCTTGACTCACATAGATTGAGAGATCACAATGTTCTGAGTTTTCCTGCACAACTACTCAAGAAGATGGAGCTTGTTGTATTCTCAGATTTTAATATATTTCCTCATAAATATTTGACTCCCCACAAGCAGTGTCTGGATTGCATCCAGACTTTTCTGAAATATCTCTAGGAAATGAGTCCTCGTAGCTTCTCTGGTCAGCCTGTTTCAGTGCACAGTCACCTGCACAGTGAAGAAGCTCTCCCTCATATTCAGGTGGAACTTCCTGTGCATCTGTTTCTGCCTGTTGCCTCTTGTCCTACTTCTTGTTAGTGTTGGTCTTTGGTATGTCCATAAAGTAGACCAGAAAGCCATAGCATCAGCTTGACCTTGTTGCTTAGTGCCAAAAAATATTGCTTAATTAAAAAAAATACTAATTGTTTGGTTGAGGTACTATGAAGCATACTCAGACCATAAAATGGTATAATCCCATTCTTTCAGCTGCTATCTATACATATATTTTTAGCAATAAAAGTGGAAAAGCTATGGGTTGGTTTTGGTTTTGGTTTTTTTTTTTTCAGTTTAATGATAGCAACAAAAGCTCTGGAAAGGGAAAAAAATGCCAAGCGGCTGGAGTGGAAAAAACACTTTTTTGACAAAAGAAAAAAAATTATCTTCTCAACACTCAACTTTCTCTTCATTTTAGATGGAAACTCTTTGTCATTTCAACCTAATTTTGCAGATAGCTTTGCTTCCTCTATATTTGTTTATGACTTAATTTCCCATGTGTAAAAGAAAATAAGGTAAAGAAGAAGGAAAAAGAAATACACAATCCAGGATCTTAAGTACAACTGACAGCAGGATCTTAGACTTTTTATGGCCTGAGGTCCAGACTCAAGACATACAGTCTTCAGCTTTCTTGTATGTAGCAGATTACTGTGCACATCATCAATGCATTGCAGAATAGCTGCAAGTCAAGTTTTTTTCCAAGGGAAGCTGAGAAGATGAGAAAGAAATTATGCTATTCTCTTACAGAAGCTGAAATTTGGAAGATTTTAGGGAAATGAATTTTCCTTAAATGACATTGTTGTCATCCCTAGATCTTCAAGGCAAATGATGCATCCTTCTATTTTACTAATCCAAATATTATATTTTGGCTGAAGGAATGTAATTAGCATTGTCTTATAATCAGTTATTGACAATACTAAGCTTTAAAATAATTTCTTACTCAAATAATTATTCATGCTAATTTAAAACATTTTAATGCATCATCAGTATAAAAATTTTCACACAGAGGGAATAAGACATTAGTTCATAGGCCTATAATTCTGTACACTTTTGCCCTAACTGATGGCCAAAGTTTTCACAAAGAGTTAACATTATTTTGTAACTCTTGAAACTACTTAGGCTTCAGTGCATTCAAAGATCTTGGTCATTCTTTTGTCCTAACAAAGTATTTCAACATCCAGCTTTGTTTTCTAGGTCTAACAATATATTTTCTCTAAAAAAACCCACTCTAAACAGAGTTTGCAAGCCAGAACCAGATATCTAATGTCTAAGGCATTAGATAAATAGAATATGAGTAATAATGATTGTCCATACATTCCCATTACAATATGCATACTTTCATGAAAAGTTTGGTATAAATTCATCCACTGAGATATATCTATCATTGCAAAGTTAATATGTGTTGTGTTTCTCTCTCTCTCTCCATATGCATTTATGCACATATGCTTAAACATGATTCTTTATTACAGGTTCACACTCTAAGTAGTAGTTGGCAAAGATAACAGTGAAATCCTGACTGGACTCTTCTCCCTTCCTTCCTCCTCTGCACCCTGTGCTGGAAGAGAGAAGTGTAAACCTAGATTTTCTGTTTACTTTTAGGATGTAGTACTTAGATTCTGCCAGGGAGGAAGATACATGTTTGTGATACTCTTAGGCTTCTGGGATTAGCTCAGCTTGATTGATGTAAATAATTTCTCCTGGATTTTGAAGACATGTGACCTTCATCAATGTCTGTCCATGACTGCAGGGAGGGGTCAGAGCACGGATCAGGCTCTGCTCGGTAGTGCCCAGCAATGGGACAAGGGGCAGAAACTGATACCCAGCAAGTTCCACCTGAACATGAGGAAGAGCTGCTTCACTATGCAGTGACCAAGCACTGGAACAGATCACCCAGAGAGGGTGTGGAGACTCCCTCACTGAAAATATTCCAAAACCATGTGGATGCAACCCTGTGCCATGTGCTCTAGGATGGCTGGACCAGACCTAACCCTTTGTGTGATTCTGTGATCTTACAGTGCTCAGTGTTCACTATGACAATACTTTGTGTTAGTCAGTACAGTCATAAGCTGCTTTCTCCAAAGGCAGCACGTGTTCTCTCCATGGAATAATTAGGATGCTTATTTTATAAAATAATTGATGACAAAAGTCATTTTTCCTTAACTGGAGAAGATAAGAAGCAGTACTATCTTTCTGTTAGACACCATCAGAAGGAAATGACATTTTGACCTGTGGAAATTTATTTTATCTATGCATGGATGTATGTTCAAAGCCTAGCTATTCTAAAATGGGTATTTATTCCTCCTTTTCTAAAATTCTTTAGACAAGCAAAACATGACATTTCATGGTCATACAGACTCTTCAAAAATATTACAGAACTGAGAAATAGAATCTGGCATTTGATCTCTATAGAAGATTCTCCTGGACAACAGAAAAAAATAAGAAATCAAGAGGTAAGGATGAAGGACTCCTTGGAGTAAGACATTATGCCACCATGACTGAAATAACTTCATTGAATTCAACCATTCAAGACAACATTGAATTCATGCTGTATGTTATTAGAACCTAAACATTTTGGGTTTTTTTTTTTTTTTTTTTTTGCTTTTACCTATTTCCTTTTATTCTGGAAGTCTATTATATATATTTTGATGGGTTTACATCAGGCTGGCAGCCTGTCACTTAGTGGGTTTCCCCAGGGCCCAATTTTAGAGCCAGCAGTGAAGCTTGTCAGAGTTAAGGAGTGTCTTTACAATGCTCTTAGTCAGAGGGTTTAGTTGTAGGTAGTCCTGCAAGGAACAGGGAGTTGGATTCGATGGTCCTTGTGGTTCGCTTACAAGTCAATATATTTCATAATTATATGATTAAAAATAGGATGGATGGTCCACAAGCTCACCTACATGTCTGATTAATTTGATGCATTTGAAACACTGGCTAAACTATTTTAATTAAAGACTTCTCTTACAAAATACGTCTATCTTGAAACCAGGGAAAAATTCAAACTGAGTAATTGATGCACATAACTTGAATCAGGTAAAGGCAAGAGGTTTACTATTCAGATACATATCATAAAATATCAAAAAGTTCAGGGTCTGCACACTGCAGTTAAGCATGCCAAAATTTATTTGCTTTAAACAGACCAATACTATGGTTTATTAATAACAGATTATAGAACATAGTTTCATTAGCAACATTGTACTAGAATCTTCTGCTCTAAAACAATCAAATATGAATTGTTTATTGAAAAATTTCAATAATCCTGTGTTATTTTCCAAATATATTTAATTAATTGTCTATTAGACATGCCACAGGGTGGAAACAGAAAGGAAATCAAGGTGCAAATGTTTCATTATTTTCTCATCCATCAATAATAATTGTAAGTCCATTTCTCTTAGCTCAACTTAATACATTTAAGTTAAACAGAAGAAAATTATTATTTAATTTCAGAATTTTGTGTTCCCCTTCTGTGAATCCATTGATTTAAAATATAGATATTTTCCATCTTTAAAATACAATTAGCAAAAGTATTTCAGATCCTAGTTGATTTGTAGCCTATTTGTCCAGATTAAGAACATTTTACATTGTTTTTACAATGCAATTGTTGTTCTGTACAGTTTCCAAGTTCAATGTGTCTCATTTTTTAAAATATGATTTTATTTGCTTTAAATATAGTTCATGATAATTCTGCTGTATAGGAGAAATGGGATAGGATAAACATCTTTTTACATTTATTGGAGTAATCTTATCCTGTGGCAATGTTGCAAATTGCCCATTTTATTACAGACAAATGAATATGATGGAGAATGAAAAAGGCAAACCTTTGCCTCAAGGCAAGGAGTTGCAATTTTATAAATCTTTTAAAATATTCCTACTTATGTCTGTTTTCATAGATCCTTGTTGTCAAACAGGTAAACTCCTGCCTGTTTCACATTTGTTCCACCCTGCCAGAAATCCTGTGTGTCATGAAGGCAGGGATACCTGCATGTCATCCTCAGCATAACAGCTCTAATTCTTTCCAGAAACAGAAGAGATTAAGTAGAGTTTGCATGTGATAACACATTCCAACTTCCAGTGCAGTAGCAGTAAGAAAAAAAATCCAGAGAGATTTTGTCATCCACATTTTTCAAACTTTACACAGGTAGACATAGTTTTGTCACACTTCAGGTCTTGAACAGCAGTTCCTTATGTGTTTTCCAGCTTCCGTTTTGATAAAACTCTTTTAAAAGAAATTACATCCTTATTAATCTTTTTTAGGGTGTTGGAGGTATTTTGGTTGAATTTAGCAAATGAATAAAGCACTAACTCCTACGTCATAGGATCACAGAATCATGGAATGGTTTGGTTTGAAAATCACCCAGTTCCAACTCCCTGCCAAGGGCAGGGACACCTTCCACAAAAGTTCCTCAGAGCCCCATCCTACCTGGCCTTGAACACTTCCAAATATGGGGCATCCACAGCATCTCTGGGCAACCTATCCCAGTGCCCCACCACTCTCACAATGATAGATTTCTTCCTTAAATCCAATCTAAATATACCCTCTTCTACTTTAAAGCAATTACCCCTTGCCCTGTCACAATAGATCCATCTAAAAAAACTGTTCTCATCTTTCTTGTGAGTTCACTTTTGGTATTGAAAGACTGTTGTCAGGCTACTCCTAAAGCCTTCTCTTTTCCAATCATAATTATTTCAGCCTTTCCTCACAGAAGGGGTGTTCTATCCCTATTATTCTTTTTGTGGTCCTCCTCTGGACCTGCTTGAATAGGTCCATGCCTTTCCCAAGCTGAAGATTCCAGAGCTGCAGGCAGTACTCAACACATAGGACAGATCTAACTAACTGATACACATTTCCACTCAGTTTTCTGCAAAGCAAAAGATCTGATAAAGTGGCAAGGTAAGAAGAGTCTGCAATGTTAATATCCTTTTGTTCATTTATACAGAAGGGATTTCATTTAAAAATCTAATAATATGTTTGTACTCTCAGTACCCAATTAATATTATTGTAAATTAATACTTTCCTGTGTTTGTATATACACACAACCTTCATGCATATATATATAACAATCCTGTTTGTGTTTGTTTAGCATTCTACTTCACCAATTAATAATTTACTGAAATCCAATTATTCTTTATAGGGATAATCTTTGCAGGAAAAAAAATAAAATCCCCTCAAAAAATTTTGCTTCGTTCTGCCTTTGGGGAAAGGAACAGCAGATGATGCCAAAACCTACACATCAGTGCAGAGATGCATGAAGGTTGTAAGGGCTGAATTCTGTTATTGAGGAAAAGGTATCTTGTTCAAACGGCATTAAGCTGATTACAGGAGGAATATCCTGAGTACAAATAGCTTTCCCAGCAAATGTAGGCTTTTCATGCGGCAGATGTGATCCAAAAATTCTATGTGATCAAATAGGTTAAATCACAAGTAACCTCTGGAGATACTAAAGAATCTCATAAAATTTGTCATCAGCTTTTCATCTCCTATCTGCTAACTCATCTTACATATAGACATGAAGGAAAAGGCAGAAGTGCAAGTTTTGTTTCACAGTTAAAGTAAATGTCTGGTCTCTTCATCTTTTGCATGCAACCATTTAAGAGCCAAATCTCTGCTCACCTGTGGTTTTCATAAAAAAAAAAAAAAAAATCCTTCGATATGAAGGGCTTTAAGTATCTTGTTCCCTGGAAGGATAAAGAGATACTCTTGAATCTCCTTCTCAGCTAGTGACCTAATAAGTGTACTCCATGTACTTGATCACAGCTGTACCCTCAAACACCTCTGCTGATCATATCACAGTTTCATAATTTCAAATATCTGAGCTTTAGCAAGTATTTCTGCCTTCAGTGGTAAAGAGAAGGTCCTTCTTAAATTGCTAAGAGGTGTCATGTGAGAGGGGAAATTCTTATCATTTATACTGAGTGAAAACGTTAAATCATCTGAATTTTCTTCCTCTGTAAGTGCTTGTTCCTTTTTAAAATTAGATGTTCTGGAAATGTAATTAAGATAGTATTTTTTCCCCCTTCAATAAGAAGTACTAATATAAGAGAAACATCAGTTTTCAAGCAATGCAGCAATTTGGAATCTGCATCTTAATTGAACACAAGCTTTTCTATTGTTCTTGCTTAGTCAGTTTTACAGCTCTAGCTTTGATGTTCATCTTTCACAATAAAACTAAAGGAACAATTTAAAATAAAAGCTTCATATGGCAGAGTACAGTGGAATCTAAAAAAAAAAATAGAGGTACTTTATATAACAGGAAGAGCACCCAAGGTGACAGAAAAGAATAAATAAAATGTGTTGATTTGTATGGGATGAAAATGTTGCATCTCAGCACACACAAGGTAAATTTTTTGTATGTTTGTTGTTTGTTTTTTTTTTTTTCCCAGGATAAGAAAGAATCCAGCTATATTGTGGCTTCATGTTGTATATACTCAAATATTCAGTGAGAACACAAACCTGTCATGGGTTTATACTGCTGCAAATTGGACTGGAAAGCCCAATCTAATGCTTGACATCTGTCTTACAAGAGCTCAGTGAAGTCTCACCGAATTGCAGTATATCACTGCAAAGCTGTAACTACTGTCTTGGGTATTTCTTCTCCTTCTCTGTCACTTCCACGCTACATCAGTATTTTAATTTATTTTGCAGAAATACCTCCAATTCTCCTTGAAAAGTTTCACTGCTACCTTTTGCTCACTCGTTCCTACAGAAAACCAGAGAACACTCATTTTCTTGTAAGGAACTAAATGAAAAGCAGAAAGACAGCTTCCTCAATCCCTGTTTTTTCTAAAAATTAGTGGCTTTTGGGTTTTTTTTTGTTTTTTGTTTTTGTGTTTTTTTTTTTTTTCCACATTCCTGGTTTTCTGTCATGGTTTAAGACCTGATGGCAACTAAGCAGTAAACAGCCACTCACTCATTCATGCAGTCACATACTCATCCTTCCCTGATGGGATAGGGGAAAATCAGACGAGTCAATGTAAGGTAAGTTGTGGGTCAAGACAGACAGTTTAACAGAGAAAATAAAAGTCATGTACACAAGCAAAACAAGGAATTAATTCCCCAACATCCACAGGCAGAGCAGGGTCCCATCATGCTTATCAATGACTTGAGAAGACAAACTACATCTTTCCAAACAACTCCTTTCTTCTTCTTCCCCCACCTTTAAAAACTGTGCATGACACCATACAGTATGGGACATCCCTTTGGTCAGTTGAGTTCAGCTGTCCCAGCTGTGTCCTCTCCTAACTCCTTGTGCATACCTCACTGGTGGGGTGCAATGAGGGGCAGAAAAGGCCTTGATTCTGTACCACCAATAACAAAAACATCCCCCTTTTTTCAGCACTGTACAAGCACTGCTCAGTCATAGCCACAACATCCCTGTGTTATCCATACTGCTTCCACCACAAATCCAAAACACAATCCCATACCACCTAATGTGAAGAAAATTAACTCTGCCCCATGGTCTCTTAGGTTCCAGGAACCTCTGCTGCATCTCATCAAAATCTTTTCCTTCCTGAGTGCTACACTGTTCACTCATCATGTGGCATCAAGCTTTGTCTCTCAGGCTCAGGGAACAAAATGCACTTCCCCGATACCAAACTGATACTGGCTTGGCAATATTTCTCTGGCTGCATATTAATACTCTCAACATTGTCTAGTCCCAGGAAAAATGCTTTCTTGGGCACTTCCTTGTGCCTTCAAATTTCATATATGCACATGCTCTGCAAATTAATTTATAAATATCACATGCTTTTGCTCAGTCACTTCAAAAGATGCTTTTCTGAGAAGCCAACTGTCTTGGTTTGAAAGACAGGTGTTGGCTAAGGAAGGCAGGAGCCTCCCTTGGAATGGAAGATGCAATCCCCCTTCCCTCTGAATTATTATAATTTGAGATCAAGGGGCTTTCAGGCAAAGATATGGGAAATAGGAATAACAGTTCTTTACTAATATATA
>JACBWW010001266.1:0-14602 GCA_020086605.1 Lanius collurio
TACATGAGAGCTGTTAACATTGTTCAGTTGGGAGAGTATTTCAGCTTTTTGAGGTATAAAGAGTAATTCTATCCTAAATAACATAAACTACCTAAAATATCTTCAAAAGCCTATCTACTCAAACATGAATACTGAATAAGCAATAGAAACTCTGTACTGGTAGCATGCATTTGGTAGCAATCTAGTTTGTTATTAATGAATCAGTATATTTTGCTCACTGGGGCACAAAGACACATTTAATCTTGAAATATCATTAGTGTTGTGTTATTTTGTGGCACATTTCACCTCAAAGATTACTGCATTCACTTCATCTTGAGTAGAAGGTCTAATCCATCAGTTTGTGCCATCTCATTATAGTTCCATCAGAGGCACCTAATGACTATGGATACCTAATACAAGTTTGCAGGTGATTTCAAAATGTAGCTCAATGCACTTGGGAGGCAGCTCTCTTACATCTGAGAAAACAAAGAAATGGAGAAAGAAAGAGAAGCTAAAAAAAAGGGAAACAATTAGAAAGAATGACTCAAAAGCTGCTGAAAATGAGTATTTTAATATGACAACATAGGTAAATCTTTCCATAATTAAATGCTTAGATAGTCCTTTATGAATGAAAGTATATTTTTTGTTACAAGTATGACACTGCATAACAATTACAAATATGTCTATTTATAGCTATCTTTGTATTACCAATTTTACCTACAGATCCATGTTTATATACACTATATACACAAACATGTGGATTTAAATGTGCACATTCTTAGAATGTATAAATATATAATAATTTCATTTTTTTCATCGCTAAATACAGACAGTTCTATGCTAGAATTAATTTTCTATTGTAGCTGCACAAAAAGTATTAAGAAAAAGAAGAATTACTATTGAGTAAAGAAAAGGCAGAATGTAATACTGAAATAAGATAGACTGCTCTGGTCTAAGTACTGCAGAAATATCAATGCAGTTACAAACAGCCTGACACAGTCCAGTTTCTTACTTTCATTAGAGATTACGATACTGTGAGAGTAAAAACTATCTCTGTAGTGCAGATTTTGCTCATTGGTCTAGGCTGGATCTTAAATCAGAATAAAACAAGCAGAATTGTTGGGAGGGTGGTGATCACCTTTGTTTTGTACTTGGAAGTGACCCCCACTATCCAGCTGCTTTGTGGGGGTGGGGGAGCTGGCTGGTTGTTTATTCATTCTTTCTGGTTGCAGTCTCCTGACAACATGAACCATCTAAGTGTCTACATCTAAATTTAGGGAATGATTATCACTTCTCTGTCACAATATAAATATGTCTGACTTCTGCTACAAACTCTGTAGTTTGAGACCAGAGCAAATTTCCCAGAAAATCTATGAAGCCTCCATCTGTGGAAGATCACAAGTTTGCTCAGCTAGGAAAGGGCATGGCCAGCCTGCTCTTGGGGTGGTAAGAGCCTGCTCAGAGCAGAAAAATGGACTTGAACACACAGAGGGGTCTCTTACAAGCACAGTTTCTATGATTCTATAAATATGTTTGACTTGTGCTACAAACACTCCAAGTACTGGGAAAAAAAAACCCTCCAAACTTGTTAAAATATTATAATAATTTCAGCCAGGGAATTCTGAATGCTTTCAATTTCTTGTTAATTTATTCCTGAGCTCTGAAGTGTTTGAAAACCCTGAAAATAAATGTCTGACTCACAGAAGATATTTTCTATAAAAAACTACCAAATTTACAAATTATTTCTTTGAAACTAGGAATTTTAGACCAAAATGAAAGTAAAGGTTGTCATAATTTAGAATGAATGCCAGTACTATGCCAGATTGCACCATAAGTGAATAAACGGGATGACAGCAACAGAGCAACAGTATAATTAACTCAGTTTAACATTTGCAGGGTTTTGCATCAGTAGCTCCAGCACGAAACAGACAGCTCCACTTTTTGGCCACATCAGTATGCAACCAGCACTGAAGAGATCAGCAATAACCACTGAGCTGAAAAAAATAGTTTCCCATGCACACATCTGCTAATCTGAGGCAGAAGGTATTTGGTTTCATACCTCCAGAGTTTGATGTGAGGTCCTGGTAGCTTTCAGTGGAGAACAGCCCCCCTTCTCATCACCTTTGTTCTGCAGCATTAACCTGTAGCAATTGTTTAGAAAATAGATGTGAATATCTTAGTCTTGGGAAGAGCTAAAATAACACTGATCGGAGGCTTTATTCAAGCCTTTGGATATGCAACACTTCTTCTCAGTAAGAATGTCCTGGAAACAAAGCTAAGGACATTTCCAAAGATTGCTTTTATATGATCCAAACAATGACTTTGTTACAAACTCACACACAGCCTAGAGCAGCAATGTTAATGTTTGATTTTTTTTCTTTAGCAAAGAAGCCTATTCTAAAACAGGTGGGAAAATAAATTTGTAAGTGGGATTTCAAATTGCTTTATTGTGTCCTGTAAGTGTTAGAATCTTTACTGTTTGGTAAATGTGTTTAAAAAAAAAAAAAAGGCATAATGAGGTTAATGGGATGTAGAAAGTCAGAATGGGTGATGCAGGACACCTGAGAGCTTTATCCCTAAAAGCGTTCGTGTAACTGAGGATCCTCAGGATAGAATTTCAGATGCCTTAACTGACAAGATGTGTTGTTATACTCACGTGCTCTTCCACAAGAAATTTAGGTTTGTAACTATGACTACTTACTGCTGGAGAATTGGAGGAAGAAAGAATCCATTTGTATGCAAAAGTGTAAAAATGTGGTCTATTTTCATGAATTTGAAGTAACTAAAGAACTCACCCAGCTTGCCATAGCCTCTGTAATCTACCATGTTCATAATGCAGTTTATCAGAGCAAATTAGCTCACAACTCACTTAAATCTTAACTCAGTATTACTTGGCTGACCATACTTTGTTTGCAGCAAAATCCTTCTATTTGTTTTGGTGGTGTTTTTTTTCAAAAAAAGGAACTTTGAATGATACTTTGTTGGCAGATATATTTTTCCCCCAGGGCCATGAGTTGCATGGGTGTAAGCGAGGGCAGAGCTTGGCTCCAAATGACTATAACGTTATGCTGCCCTGGCTGTGAGAGGCTGAGGCAGTAAATAAAAATAACACAGAGCATGAAAGCTTCATAAGTAGCAGAAAGAAGGGTCTGAGTGACCTAGTGTGCCTCCTGCTTCCCAGGGGCCTTCAGAAAGGGTTGTGTGTCTTCAGCTAGTGCTGCTGAGCTGGAGTCCACAGACCAGCTCCGAGGTGTGGGTGCACGGCTGGGGAGGTGCCACAGCCAGAAACCAGCAGCAGTTCCCTCCTGACCAAACAGGCTGTGCTGATGCTTTGCATGGAAAAGGATGGGATGGGCCACGAGGGTGGGTGCAGGGCTGCTGGTGGTGACTGGTCCCAGTCATTGCTCACCACATTTCCAGTGTTGTGTCCATGCTGACTGCAGTTTTCCTGCAATGTGACAAGCAGACGAATCTTCTACATTTTGAATGAGTTATAGCTTCTATAGCATATTGTCATAGTAGCAATGAGATAACCTCCCTGGACAGTTCAGTCTGTACAACTGTATGCACTGCCTCATAGAGTTTCTGTTTTCATTCATTATACCTATTGAATGTTTCAGAATATGTGATTTTTAGGTAAACTGAAAATGGGAAAAAAGTAGAAGTTAGGTTCAATAGAGAAGAGAGGCAGTTTAATGAGAGAGAAAAGCTAACACTGCAGTTCTTAAAGCACAAGGGAAATTTAAGCATAGAGTACTAGAAATGGGATTTCAGCCTTTGTTCTTAATATGTGTTGCATCTAACAATTTCATTTGTTCCACTGTTCTTCAGTGCCAGAACTAAGCAAATAGTTTGCAATAAATAATTTAGCCTTTGAATTTAACCTTCATTCCTGCTCATGGAGTCCCAATGTGTTGGTTGCAGTGTTTCAAACTTATTTGCAGTTCAAGATCATGCAACTTCTAGGGGGGAAGGGAAGTTGGAGATATTTATTATTGTGATGTGCCAGTGTGATATGACACCCCCAACTGATCACAAGGTACTGCTTATCTTCCCTGATCTGATGGTTGCAGTGGGACGGCGAGGAGGGAAAAGGAAAGCTGTCATTTTGAGATGAAACATGAATTTCTACTTTTGAAAAGATTAACATCTTGATTCTTCTTGAGTGGGAAGGTTGACACGGAGTTACTACAAGAAACAGAAAATACTATTTCTGACTGAGGGAGTAATTCTAGATACTCAGTCTAGGGTTGCATCTAAAAGGGACACTTTAAAACAGGGCACACTGAAACCTCATCCAAATAAATTTCAGCTTTTGCATTGCATTTTGAAATGGACTTTTATGTCAATGAGGAAAGTAAAGGACTCCTTGATGCTTCCACTACAAAACAGAGGCCAAATCCAGATCACTTTGGGTTGTATTTTTTATCAGTCTTCCATTCCTAGCTCTGGTAAAACAGATGGCTGTGATTTCAACCTGAGAGATTGTTCGCTTTGCCTAAGACAGGGCAAATTTTTATAAAGAAGTTACAAAAATTCGGCTAGGAAAATGCCACAAAAGAGTTTCTCATACTGCAGCTCAAAGCATGCAGAATAAGCTGTGAGGACTACTACCAGCTGCTTTTCCAATGAGAGGGAAGAGCAAGTTGTACATATTTGACATCATAAAATACTACTATGGCAACAGCTCATGGTTTGTCTGCTTAATGTCCATTTTTAAGCAAAAAAAGAGTACAAATAGGAAAAAACAAATTATATTTTATCTGCTGTTCTTTTGGTGGGTAATTTTATGTCTCAAAAAAATATGTAATTTTTCAGAATTAAAAGGGAAAGCTTCAGCATTGCCAAAGTGCCAGTCTTTCTCTGAGTGATTACACTGCAAAAAAAAAAAAGAGCCTCTTGAGTCACCTTGCTGGAAGAGTACAAGATTTTGAAAGATCTCAATAGTGCAGAGAAACTTCATGTATCTTCCTTTCAGTTTAGAGATGTGAATCAACAATATCTAGAATGGCTTTGGCACAGTTCATTAGAGAAAAGAAATTTAAATTCTATATGCAAATGAAAAAAAGGATTGAAGTAAAACTAATACATTGCCATCAATCTGAAAAACGAGAGGGCTAACACAGAATGTAATTGATCTCTCAGTTTGCAAAACACATGTAAGATTTTTTATAAATAAGCATTAAGTGCTTAAGAATTCAGATAGGTTTCTTACAGGCATCCATAAGCAATTTCCCTTTAGTTTCAGTGACAGATAAGTATCACAATTTTCCGGACAGAGAGGATTGAAATCACAGAAACAGGTCTTGATAGTCTTATTTTTAGAAATCTGAACTCAGCTGACAAGAAGTATTAAAAATTCTACTGTTTTTAAAAAAGAGAGGAAGTACCTATACCCTAACAAATATTGGATCATTTTTTAAAGGCATGAAAATGCTACTTAACAAAAATATTTTCCTGCTTTTCTATCTTTATGTCCTTTACTATTTTCCTTTTGAAAAGAGATGAGATCTCTTTTATTACTTGCTATCTTAAGTTTTCTCCATTTATTTCCATCCTTGACAACAATATGCAATTAATTTTTTAGCAAAATTGGACAATAGGAAAAAGTAGAATGAAAAACATCCTCACATTTAAATGCAGAGATACTGGCATATGCAGAAGTAAATGCCAGGCACTATGCACAATCCAAGGATAATCCTTTTGTGTACTACATGAACTTGTGAAATCATTATCCCAACAATTAACCAGCATGATTAATGAGACGGGAAAAAAAAGAAGAGTTGCTGCTGCTATTCAGTTGGTGCAGAATCTAAATGTCCCTTGACTTCATCTATTTTACTGTACATCTTGCTGGAGTGTCTTCAGTCTTTTAGAAAGAGAGGATGCCATGAGTCTTGGCCGAGCAATTTTTGACTTTAGCAAACATTACATTGATGTTGTCACACTGTCCCAGCTACCATTCTCTTTTTCTTTCCAATAAATGCATCAGGGTCTTATTAAATAAATCAAAATTTAAAAAAAGGGAGGGGAGAAGGGAGGGAGAGCAAGCGAGGCACAAATCAAACGAAGCCGAGTGGGCTCTGTTTGCAGGCTGTGGCCTTGCTCCCACTGGGCCCACGCAGCACGTGCCCTTTTATCTTAGTGCCTTTAAGCTATGGTGGTCTGTTCAACCTTCTGGGGCTACATATGTCTCTGTGCCAGGATAATTGTTCTCAACAGCATGAGCTTAACTCTATCATCCCTCCTGCCTCTTGACTTACTGTAAATTAAACAGTGGCTCTATGAAAAAAATTGAAGCTGAGAAGTTTCAGCAGCTCTTTATGGCTACCTTTTTAAAAAGAGAACTTATTTCATAGGAACTGTGGAACATTTTCCTGGTTTCTGTGTGATGACATGGAAATAATTTTTTTTGGCTTTTTTTTTTTTTTAAAGCCTCTGAAGCAAAGAAGAATCAGAAAGAAATTAGATTAATGAGGAAAGAACACTAGACGTGGACAGACAATATATGCATGGAAAACATGCAGGAACCCAAATTCCCATTCAGAGTTTGCCAAATTACCCACTACTTCTCTTTCAAAGCCCTGCTAATAATGCTCTATTGTATGCAGAGCCTATAAGAATAGAGTTAATAACAGTGTATGAGTATCAATTACACATTATAGATGTAAATCTTACAAGCCCCCTCTACTCAGTAGGAAAGGGGCTATCTTTGTGCCATGCAGAGTTGAGAACACTCTGTTAGCACTGAGCAAATAATAAAAAATAGTAATAACAGGCAGAAAGCCTCTTAACTTCAAGTCACATATTAACTGCTTAGTCTAAAACTCAAGCAACGCAAAATTTTCACAGATGTTGTCACCCTAATCTGTACTGAAAATGTTCTCCAAATTCTTAGAATCCCTTGGATGTCTTGTTCTTTTTACATGTATTTGTCTTTTCAAAAAGAACAATCAGGAAATTTTAAACTTCCTTTGTCTTCATCTTAATACCCTTCCCAGCACCTGTTTCAATTTAAATGAAAATTTTTGAACAGAGACTTGTGTTTAATCAGATGACATTTTACCAGCGCCTTTTATGTTGGCATCCTTATTCTTCTGTCTCTGGAAATACCTGCGTTGAATGACTGATTTCATTTTTGGAAAACACCAAAAGAGATTTATCTTTTTTTCAAAAGAATGCAAAGAATGGAAATCATTGAGTCATAATTTTTATGTTCTTCGCTGGAATCTGTCCAAACTGGGATTTAAGTCAAAGCAGATAGCATCACGTGAGGATTTAACTGTCAGCTGGACAACCACAATTTTCATTGCATACATTAGTGTAAAGCTGTGTACAGGGGCAACAGTGCTGATACTGCTCAAGACTTTAGATGTTCCTTGCAGAACAACCATGATCTCTTATAAAGACTTTGTGTCTTCTGTAATGCTGCTAATTGTTTCCCTTAATCTACAAGAAAAAATTAGTCTGAAGGAATGCAAGTTTACTTGTTCTTCAGATGATGTATTAAGATGCACAGTTATAGTGCAGCATAGCAGGATTCTTCACTGAACTACTCTGCTTGGGTCCTATGCTGGGCTGCAGAGGCCCCATGTGGAATTTAGACCATGTATAGGTGGTGTCACTGTGTGTTTCTTTGAACTCAAGACTGTCAGAAAATTGTTGTGTCCCTTTCAGGCTTTTTACACCACCAATTTGAGGTTAAGCTCCAAAGGGAGCTTTACCAACAGATCTTGAAGGCTGTATGAGATTCTTGCCCAGGCTGCAAAGTCCTCAAGGCCACTTCACAATCTGAAACCTTTTTATCCACCCAGGTTTTAGAAAAGGCTGTGTTGCTTAAGCATCTTCCTTAAACAAGTCTTAAACAGTGTTGCATAAAACCTAAAATAGTTCCAGTCACAGAGTGAAAAGGTCTTCTGGAGATGAAGCTTCTAATTTTAAGTAGTGGTTACTGACCCTCTCAGTCAAGTTATAATTTCTTTACTAGCATATAAAGGCTAAAAGTTCATTATTAACTTTTCCACACTCTTGCTATTCTGGTATCTGTAATGACAGCATGTTTCATTACCTGGTTTGTAGCACAGGCAGTAAAAACTCTGGTTCACTGATTCACAGCTATCATAATGGCGTTCCCATCTGCTCTAGATGTTTATGGAAACATGTATTTACTAGAAGTATATACATACATACTTAAGCACACGTGTAACAGTACACCCACACTTAGTTCAAAACAAACTCATGGTAAAATCTCCAAGCCTACAATGACTGCTGCACACCTACAAGCTGAACGAGTTGTGGACACCCGTTATCCTAAAGCTGTGCAGGCCTTCTTTTCCCAACACCTCAGCATTTGAAGCCCCACAATGACATGTCTGAGGTTGACATGTCTGACCCCTCTGTGGGACCTTCAAAAGTGAGTGGCAGGACATGCTCCTAAGGAATTTTAGGAGGAGCTGTGAAAAACCAGATGTCACATTCCTTCGGGCCTACAGCAGGAAGGCAAAACTGGACTTGGCCTCCCCAGTTGCCACAGTCATAATTCAGTGCTTGTACTGTCTGTGTGCCTGGACATGCAGTCTGAACTGGCAGATGCTCCTCGCTCCTCTCCATCACAGCATCAGGGATCATTCAAGGCTAGCAGGAAGGCACACGGTCTCTCACGTGGTAGCTGAAAGACCAGTGTTTGGCCCCTATCTTAACACTGTCTCGTTCCTAATTGGTCCAGATGAGCTCAGAGATCTGCAATTAGACAGCTGTAGGTTTTCTCTGCGCTAGTCAAAAAAATACTTATGCTTAGCATGTAAGACAGGCCAGATTTAAGCTACATATTTTCTACAGATTTTTTTCTGAGAAAACATTTGGCCTCTTATATTTGCACATTGCTGTATGCGTGGAATTTGGCGATATCTCCTTCATGTAGCCTCTTTAGGTCCTCTCAGTTGGCTTTGTTTAAGTATCTGATTCATCAAACAGCTTTGTACAATTTGGGCCTGGTGCAAAGCCAGTTTAAGTCAATGCTAAAGTAAACCAGGCCTTTATATACTCTGCTTCAGTCTGTCTTTTCCCATGTCTCTGTTTCTTGGTCCTTCAGACTTTTTGAGGTACCAAGTTTCACTAAAAGGCTGTCTGGTCCTATTCAGAGCCTGGTTTTCAAGAACTCCTTTATCACTTATTTTCCTGAGACAGAGGCAGAAAAAATTCTGTAGTTGGTGCATTCAGACTATAAAGTTAAGTGACCAGAGGTCGCCTATGGAAGTGACCATCACAACCTGTGAGCGACTGAAGGGAAAGAGAGCAACTCACAGCTTGACCTTTCCATGATGAAAGCAGTCCCAGAAGACCACAGCAAGTTGATTTAAAGGTTTCAGAGTGTGCAGCTGAGGGTCCAGCAGTCTCTTTTGTTCCCAGTGTCTGGGTGCACTGGGGGCTCCTTCTCCTTGCTTGGCTGCCAGCTCCGGTCACCCTGGCTCAGACTGAGCACCCTGCCTTGCAAGGGAGCCTGAAAGGCACTCAGGCAACAGAGGGGCCCAAAGCAACAACAGCCTTCATCTGCTATTCAGAGACAGGTTTTTTCAATAATGCAAAACTCTTCAGGGTGCTCTCCAGATATACCTTATACCTTGAGGGACTGTTTTATCTCTATATGAAATATGGAAAATAATTTTTAAAACTCTGTTGTTCTACAAAGCATGGTACAGGAATCAGGAATTTCTAAGGCTTGATATGCCCTATTCATGTTCTGTCACAGATATTTGGTGTAAGATGAGGCAACTTACCCTGGTGTAGCTCAAGGGAGTTAATATGCTTGTTCATATGGACGAGATTGGATTGCAACCTTTGTCTTCAGAGGAAGTTTTCTTCCTCTGAATCAGTCTCTTTAAAAGGAGGGGGGCTCAGTACAGATTTATGCATGATGTTTCAGGCATTAACTTTAAACAGCTCTGGCCCAAATCCTTGTAAATAATAATAGTTGTTTAGAGTATAAATGAAGTCGTAAAACTTACATTTTAAGAGCTACTTGGGATGTAGCCAAAGTACTAAATAAACAAACCTTACACATTTAACTGTTGACCATACTGAGCTTACTGAGAGACTAAAAACAACGGAAAACTTCCCCAACAAACAAAAATCCATGCTAGTCTAGACAGAGAAAAAGAGGCTGCAAAGTTGCAACGGGGTGAAATAAAGTAGAGACTCAGAAGACAGTTAAAATGCTACTCTTGTCTCTAGCAAGAAACCTGACTGCAGAGCAGTAAGAATGTCTTTTTATTTCCAGAGCTTACTAAGCCTGTGATAGATGTATATCTGGAATATATTTCTTTTTGTGTGAACAGACTACATATCACTATCATTAACAGTAACTCAGCATGTTTATCACAATGCATTTCAAGGAGGCAGGAAAATACACAGGTTATTGTTCTAATACTGCAATAAGTCATGGAACTATCAACTTACTCATTGTTTTTAGTGTAAATTTCATATTTCACAAGGTTTGTTTCTCCTTAGAAATGGCTTATGCAAAACATAGTAGAAATATATTGGAATGCCATGCCTGAGTCTTGGTAGCATTTTTGCAGATCAGTTCAAAGCAAAGAGTATTTCTTCACTTGAATGTGTTATGTTGACTGAATAATGTGTTACTGCAGTCAAGAATACAGTATTTGTCATCCCTGACACTTTGAGAAGATATTTGCTCAAATAGAGTTCAGCCTAGTTCTGCAAAATATTTGTTGCTAGGCTCATATTCACTATTTGTGGGTAAGGTTGGATGCCTCTATTCTTTTCAAATTTGTTCCCTCTAAGACACTGTTCAGAAGTCTCACTGTTTTCAGCATCCAGATTTCATATCAGTAAGAAGTAATTGCCTCCCTGAGAAAATCCTCTTTCGTCCTGATTGAGGCCGTGTCACTGCAGCAGAAATGTTATTCAGCAGCCACTGGGCATCCTTGGTGGTGACATCTGTTTGGTTGTCTGGTGAGGGATTGAGGTATAATCAGTCATATAGGTGTTGAATAGTATTGGCTTCCTGACAGACCATCAGAATGGCCATAGAAGCAGTTTAAAAATCAGGCTTTTTGTTTCTGCCACCCAGTGAAACACTGTGATGTCTGGAGAGCAGTTTTATGTACAGTATTGGACAAAACAGGACAAGAAATTACTTCCAAGATAGAAAAATAATAGGCTAACAGGGGAAAAAAAGAAGAAATTGCTTTGCCTATCAGTTTTTTCTTCACTAATTTTTGAATGACCAGCTGACTGACTGATCTATGGCATCAGAAACAAAGAGTTAAACCATCCATCTTCTCCAGAATTTCTAAATGAATTACATATTACTGCCTAAGATTTAAATGAAGGTAAGGCAGATATTACAGTTCTATTGTTATCAGTTAGTGAATAAAAGATGAAGATTAGCATGATTAAAGAGAAGTGAAACAAGGGTTCAGCAGTATTAACTCAAGAGAGTAATTCTCCTGGACACTACTGGGACTGTGCCCATGACTGAGGACAGAAGAATTATGCTATAAGGAAAGTAAAAAGCAGACCCTGTCTAACCAATCCCCTAGGGGGATGGGAATTATTACAGGGCATGCTGTTTTCTCTTATTTTATGGGCATAGGCAGCCACCTGGAAAACATGTGAGGAAACCAAAGCAACTGGCATCAAATCTAATGTAACTGAGTCCAGACTAGCAGGTGAAGATTATGGGTTATTTTTTGCAGAGCTGAGAGTGAAAGCAGGGACGTAGCTGCTGAGGGTTTGTGTCTCAGAACAAGACTCATAGTAACCAAGAGTTGATACACTTAATTTTCACTCAGGGAGCAGGACATGGATAAAGGAAACTGAAGTAGACATTTGGTGGGTATCGCCTTGGCAGGAAAGCAAGCAAGAGAAATTTAGGGGATTCATCTCACATAACTGTAGGCACTACACTTTAGATGTCTATATTAGAGCAAGTTACCCAGACTCCCTTTAAAGTCAGTAGAAATAAATAGTTGCCTTTAGAGTATTATTCATCTTAACCTCAAGTAAACAACTAACATGTCAGCGACTGTGCCCCAGAAGTATCTGTTTCTCTGCTTTAACCATGAAGCATTGCTTAAATGAGACTGTGCTCACCATTGATGGAGGTATGGATCATCCCATGAGGTTTCAGAGGGACAGTAGGAACAAGAGACTGACAGGGAGCTGCACACAGAAGGGGGTGCTCCCCCATTCAGCTCTCCACAGGCAGATATGGAGGAAATCTGCAACTAACCTAGTATTTCTCCACAAACTTTAATTTTCATCTTTGCTATCATTTGCCCAGTACCTCCACCTCTGCAAGCTGTACGTAGGGGAAAACAAAACAATTGAAAAACATATAATTCTTTCTTGATTGTTATATGATTTAAAAATATTAAAATATAAAGACAACTTCTAAGTATAACAGCATTTCAGTACCCATCTTCCAAAGTTAACACCATTTATTTACATGTAAATCTAGGTATGCAACAGCCTTGGCTGTTATAAAAGAGGCTGGATTCAAGCCACAGCCCAGGAATAAATGCGTTTGCACTCAGTTCCAATGGTTTCACTGCAAGCTTTGCCTAATGAGTTCTCCAGACTTACTGCAGGCACCACACTCAGCTGGGTTAGTGTCCAAATTTTATAGCTGCTGGACTTGAAAAAGCGCAGTGAGATCTTAAAGCAGGGAAACTCAACCTACATCAGATAGCTAGCAGGACATATTTATTGCACAAGTACTCTTAGGATCTGTTAGGGTCTCCATTAAGACCAGTATATTGAAAGGACTAAAGAAATGGCACAGAAACTGTTACTTACTTGATGATATGAACAGCATAGGCAGTACCATAAACTTCCAGAAATAGAAACATAAATCATAAGAAACTTGTTGTTCTTTTGGTAACAGGAAGCTAAGAAAATGTTTTTCTCACATATTTTCTTGAAGGCATTTCTGGCTATGCAACTACGAAAACCAAGACATTACAAGTTCCTTGAAGTAAAACTACCTGATGATACCATTAAGGAAGATATTTCTTTGCTGACCTTTTCTCTAGCACTTGAGTTTAGATTTAGCTGCTGTATAATACCAGAACATTTTGAGTTATACATTTCACATGTGTTTTCTGTGGCTGGTACAAAGCTTCTGTGAGTTATAAAAAGCTGTAGAAGCTTCATGACAAGAAAGAAAACTCTTACATGGTACTTTCAGAAAGCTGTACTTCAATAAACTGTAAGTGTTACTTTTCCTTCAGTGTTATTAAAAAAAAAAAATAAAGAAGCTGTGATTCTTCAAGCCTTGTTTCATTAGATATTTAGCAAGAACTTAAGAACCAAAAGGACCATTCACTCCTCTATCCCTCTTCTGCAAGAAGCAGTAATGTAAGACAGTTTCAGCCTGAAACAGTGCTAAAGAACCAGATACTCAGTTTTTCTGACTTAAAGGGAACAAGAATATTTTAATATTCATTCTTTTCAGAAAGAGAAAGAAAATGCATCAAGATGCTTTTTATTGTGCACATGGCAGAAAGGAAAATATCACCCTCTGAATATTCCAGTCTTAAAAGTCATACTAGAAATGATCCTCTCCAGCCTTGCCTTCCTGCTTCTCAGCAGTCAGCTGAGGCCTTAGAGCTCACACTCATATTGCTACATTAAAAAGCCAATCTAATCCCTCACCAATTTATATTTTCAGCTTTCAGAACTTCCTATGGCCATGGGTTTTACAATTTATGTGTTGTTTGGAAAAGTACTTCCTTTTGTTAGGTTTAAGTCTACTGCCTAATAACATTTTGTATGACCTGTTGTCAATGTGTTGCCTCTGCAACTTCTGACTGGCAAAACCCGATTTTATAGACTATTATATTTTCCCTTACTCATTGCTTTAAGAGTCATACTTTATTTAGTCTCTCTTCCCACAAAAAGCCATTCAATAATCTGATTTTTATTGCCCTTTTCTGTACTTTTCCATCTCTACTCTATAATTTTTGTAATAGTGGGACCAAAAATGCACATAGAATCCAAGAAATGAGTGTGCCATTGATTTCTACAGTGACATAGTAATTTCTATTCTGCTTTGCTCTTTATTCTTATTCTGACAATTCAGATGATGCTTTTTGCTCTTGTAACTATCAGTAGGCACTGAGCTGACATTTTCCAAGAGCATTCACAATGAGTCTAAAATCTCTTTCCTGAGGCTTATTAGGTAATTTAGAAGCTCTTGAAGTATGCATCCAGTTAAAATTGTTTTTCTCACATGCACTGAACTTAGCAGCACTGAATTTAATCTAATGTTTAACCACTTGGATGGTTGATATTGTGAGATGTAGCTGTAACTTCTCACAATTCACTTAGGGCTGACTTTGCCATCTCACTATCCACCTCACTTTTTACTGCTCCATCTGTAAAACCTATCAATCTCTGTCTAATTTACCAGTGCAGTTAATTTTTTTATTAGCACGGCTTATCTGATGTCTTGGCACAAATTGCTTCAGGGATTCCTTTAATGTATCTTGTTTTATATTGTAACTTTTTCATCATTATGTATGCTTAGTCTTCTGAGACAAGAAGACCTGTTTTAACCTTTTTTGTTCAGTAATTTTTCTTTATTTTTATTTTTTTT
>JACBWW010001267.1:0-14595 GCA_020086605.1 Lanius collurio
AGCTGCCGCCCGTCAGGGGCTCCGCGCTTGCCGCGCTGCGGCGGCCGAGCGGGAGGGCCGGCGCTGCCCCTCGGTCTGGGCCGGCGCTGACGCGGAGCTCCGGCCGCTTCGGGAACTCTGCCGTCGCTGTCCCGGCGCGCTGCCGCCTCCAGAGCCCGGCTGCCGGAGCGCTTCGCCTCAGGGCCTCGGCTGCAGCGGCGCTTCCAGCGGGCTCGCACCGGCCGCCGCCGCTGCTGTTGCCGCCGCGCTCAGGCGGAGCTGCCGCCCCTCAGGCTCCCAGCGCTTCCCGCCACTGGCGCTGCGGCTCCCTCAGTCTCTCCCGGCGGACATTCCGGGCTTTTCCCGGCTTTCGGGAACCTCCCCTCGCTCTCCCAGCGCCACGGCGGGGTTTGGCCCTGCCTGGATGCCGGCTGCCCACCAAAGGCGCTGGCACTGCCCTACCGGGGGAATTAAAGACGGCGAAAGGCTCCCGAGTTTACAGAAAGCCAGGGAGAGGTCCCACCCCGATCACCGTCAGCCACACAGCAGACACAGCTTGGAGATATTAATTACGTTTACTACCACCACACTCAGAGCAGGATCATGCCAACCAAACTAAACCTCAACCACACCTGGAGCCAACTCCCGGCTGCCAAAACTTGGCAAAACAAACCCTAAACAAATGGGAATGGCTTCGCAATGACTGAGAGCAGGACTAGATCGTGTGCTGAGGGGAAATTCTTCCCTGTGAGGGTGGGGAGGCCCTGGCACAGAATGCCCACAGCAGCTGTGGCTGCCCCTGCATCCCTGGAAGTGTCCCAGGCCAGGCTGGATGGGGCTTGGAGCAACTGGGGACAGTGGAAGGTGTCCGTGACCATGGCAGGGGGTGGCACTGGCTCATCCTTAAGGCCAAACCAGTCCATTCCAGAATCTACAATTTTATGGCTCTGAGACAGAGTCATTTGGTGAAAGCATTGCCTGAACTCTGGTTTGCTGTGAGCTCTGATGCCAAGCACTACTACAGTGACGTGAGCACTGCTACTGTGACATGAGAAGGACCACTGTGACATGGGCAGCCCCACTGTGACACCACAACTGCCACATCAACACCTTACGTTTGTGTCCCAGGCGACTGCAGCCAGTCCTGCCTGGCCATGGACGTGGTGATGCGTCTCGTGTGCACTCTGCTGCTGCTGGCCCTGCTGCTGGCTGTGGCCCCCTCCCCAGGAGAGGCCAAGGAGTTCTGCCCACAGCCCTGCCGCTGCGCAGGGCGTGGGCTGCTGGACTGCCGCCACGCCGGCCTGGCCACCGTGCCCCCGGCCAGCCGCCGCCGGGCCCTCAGCGTCCTGTGAGCAGCGGCCGCCCCACGGACCCCTGCAGCTCCCCCTCCTCAGCTCCCTGTTGCTGCAAAGCCCACGTGGGACACCCGGGGGCCTCCCTGCCAGGAGACCGGGAGGGGTGGGGGGCCTGAGCTCAGCACGAGGGTGATGCCAGGCTGGGCACGCTGGGCCTTCTCCAGGCAAAGCCAAATGGGCAGGAAATGGGTTTTCCTGAGGGGGGACGGTGTCTTTCGTTTCTTTGCAGAGATTTCACTGACAACTCCATTGCAAAGATTGGAAAACGAGCCTGGAAGAACTACCCATGGGCTGAGACCTTGTAAGTGACCTGCACCATTTCAAATGTCAGGACTTTGGGTATTTTCCATCCTTTGCTCAGGGAATGGAGCAGCAGCCCCCACACCACCCGTTTCCATTGGAATTCAAAGCTGGGCTGCTCTGCAAGGAGGTGTGAATGGCCAGGGCATGCCAGGATGGCAAGAAATGGCGTGAGCCGCGTCCCTTGCAGCCCAGGGCACCGTCCCTGTGTCTGTTTGCCCAGGGACCAGGTTGTGGTCAGCTTCAGCCAGCCACGAGCAACGCCTGCTCCGGCCAGGAGTGGGGACGATGGCTGCAGGGACCCAAAGAGATGCTCCAGTCCAGCTGCTGCAGGAGATTTCCCCATGACAATCCCATTTGCTGCTGGCCAGCGGCCGCTGTCACGATGTCCCTGTGTCCCCTTGCAGAGTGCTCAGGGACAATGAGCTGCGGGCAGTGAAGAGCCATTCCCTGGAGGGGCTGTTCCTGCTGAAGCACCTGTAAGCACCCTGCCCTGCCCACGGCGGGGGGGGGCTCCTGCCTGCCCCTCCCTGGGGCCCTGCTGCTCAGCCCAGCCTCGGGCAAGGGGCCTTGGTCCCTGCTGGGATGCAGGCTGCAGAGGCAAGCAAATACGACAGGGCAAAGGAAGTGACATTTGGTGTTCTGACTGGAACAGGGATTTGTCTGGCAATGACATCGTGTCCATTGAGGAACGTGCTTTGGAGCCACTGCCCTTCCTGAAGCTTCTGTGAGTGATGAAGTTTCCTTCTGGGGTTTTTAGGGAAGTCTTTGCATTGAGCCCCCTTCCTGGGTCAGAAAATGCTCCTGCTCTTTTCCCAGCAGTCCCTAAATCTGCCCTGCTCAGGGCCCAGCTGAGCTGCAGAGGTCAATGCCGATGGCTGGACGGCCACGCCAGGGGGACAGACCCCAGCAGGGCTGTCCACACGCAGCCATCAGAGCAGCCAGTTCTTGCAGGCTTGGCTGCAGGCTGGCACAGAAATAGAGTCAGCACTTGGGCCCTTCACTTCCCCTCCTGGGCAGGCTGCAAACACTGAGAAAGCAGCAGCTTCCCCCCTCTTCCACCCTGGATTTGCACCTTTCCTACAAAGGGATCCCGCTTCAGCCCCTCTTCCAGTGGGACAGGCCCGACTGCGCTGTGTGACCTCCTCTTTCCCCAGAAACCTCTCCGGGAATGGCCTCACGCAGATCCGCAGCGGCACTTTCCGGGCCTGGCATGGGATGCAGTTTCTCCAGGAGCTGTAAGTGGGACCAGGCCGAAAGGCAGGGCAGAGCGAGTCGCTGCAGGGTCTCTGCAGGGTCAGTGGGCAAGAGCAGATTTGCCCTCGGCAAAGTCCTGATCCCGACAGTGGGTGGCAGCCAGGGAGCACCCGGAGTGTGCAGCTGGAAGGGCCCTTTCCCCTGCCCTGCTCATGTCCTGCAAAGCTTCCTTGAAAGCGGCTGGGCCATCCCCACGTGCCCGGCACACCCAGCTCCCGTCCTTGCCATCGGCCCTCACAGAGCTCTGTTGTTTCTCAGGATCCTCAGCCATAACCCGCTGGCTGTCATTGCTGACGCTGCCTTCTTCAAGCTGCCCTCAGTGAGCTCTCTGTAAGTATGGGCTCCTTTGGAGCGGACCAACAGAGACTCTCTCGAGTGCCCTGTTGTCAGGAAAGCAGAGATGCAGGAGCAAATCTCCCTCCTGCCCAGCCTGAATCTGCTGGAGACACAAATACCCGCGGCCTTGGCAGAGCAAGGCAAAGGCCAGGCAGGGCTGGCGTGTCCCCAGCTGCAAAGCAACCCAGGAACTGGGACACAAACCTTCAGAGACGAGAGCCCATCCAGCTCTGGGGCCGTGCAGGGGCCGCAGGGCTCTGGCAGTAAAGCGCACTCCCGCTGGAGCACTCGTGCCAGCAGCTCAAGGCTCCTGCCTCCTTCAGGGACAGGAGCTGCTCTCAGGGGAGAGCGCCACGAGGGTCGGGAGAGGGGCAATCCTTTCCAGTGGCATCTGTCTGCCACGAGAGCTGCAGGATTGCCCTCCTGATTGCAACGCCCTGCTTTAGAGTAGGGCAAGGCACAGAGAAGCTGGGCTCTGGAATGGCTTCTCTTTGATTCGGCAGAAGTGCATCCCTCTGCCAACAGCACCACCATCATCAGGGCCCTGTGCTTGCTCTCAGAGCAGAGTTCTGCCCATGTCACCGCAGAATTTAATGAGGCCTTTCAAATGCTTGCAGAGACCTGAGTGCCACCCAAGTGACTCCGCCGACGCTGCTGCTGTTCCTGCAGACCACAGCGAGCTTGGAAACCCTGTGAGTGTGTGGGACCGAGCCCCAGCTGCCAGCACGCCCTGAGTTCTGGGACAAGGGCTCCGCTTGCAAAACAAATCCGTGGGCCACAAAACCAGAACAAGCCCAGTAAGCTCAAGGGTTGCCATTTCCTTCTGGGAACCTGCCAAACTCCCCAGCTCAGAGGCAGAACTTCACCTTTCAGCTGACTTGCTGCTGGTTTTTCAAAGGGCAGTTTGAACTCCAGGCCGGTGCACTTCTGTGTCAAGTGCTATTTAGGGAGCATTTCCATTTTCCAGGGTAAAACCCCCTTTTTGATGTATAGGATTGGCAGAGAGGGGACTTTGCCAGAGCTGTGGCACACAGTGAAGCACAACCGCCATGCGTGGTACCCGTGTGTTCCCTGAGCTGGACTCGCAGACAGGCGTTGCATGGCCGGGCGTTCCTCCAATAATCTCCTCTTGTCTTGTCTTTAGCCAAGTGCCCAAGGATGTGGCCTGCTGCCTGTGCCAGGAGCATCCCCTCCACGAGAGCTCGTGCAGGACCATCCAGTTCCTCTGCGAGAAGCTGTGCAGCACCAGCGCCCCGCAGTGCGGTTGGTGTCCGGAGGGGCTTGGGGGGAGCTCACATCTGCCACTTCTCTTGAGCCTGGGGAGCTGCTGCAGCACTGCCCCGTGTTGGGGGTCCTGGCCTCCCCTTGGAGTACAGGGCTTGCACAAAACACCTTGGGTTGAAAAGTTCCTGGGCATTACTCGAATCTCGTGTGTCAAATTCTGTCTGGAGAAGGAGCAGCTCACTGGGCCACCCCGCTGCCACGTGCAGGAGACAGGGCAGGGACCCCGATGTGCTCTGCAGGGGGAACACCGAGCACCGTTATTCCCTCGTTGTCCTGTGCAGGGGGAGCAAAGCACTGTCCTGCTCTAGCTGGGCACAGGGGAGAGAACCTCCTATCCACAGCAGGGCCAAGCTGGACTTCTGCAAACCGACACAGACAAGTTTCCAGGGTCCCCAGGAAGCTCCTTTCTCTCCCTGCCTCAGCCCCAGGTTCCCCCGGGCACAGTCCCAGAGCTCCGGTGCCCTTCAGAAGGTTTTTCATGGTGTACCAGCTTGAGTTGCTGCTGTTGGGAGTGGCCCTGGAGCAAAGCAGCCCCTGGGCTTTTCTCCTGTGCCCGTCTGTGTCCCCGCTGCAGCGCTGATCTTTCCTCTGGGGTCTCTGGCTCTTCACTGGCTCCTGCAGAGCAACCCAAGCCTGGCTCCTCTGGAGCTGTGGGAAACTCTGTGACAGCAAACCCATTCCCCCGGGATGTTTCCCTCCCACCCAAACAGAGCCCCGGGAGACACCAGGAAAGAGCCAGCCCCCTGCTCTGCCCTGAGGGGATAATGGCAAGGATGGAAGGGAATCCTCTCCACAACACATCCCCCACTCTGCTCCCTGGCCTTGAGATGAGCTCCTGCTGCTCGGGGTAACCTCTGAGCCTGTGTTTGTGCCGAGCCACTGATCTGCTCTCTTGCTGTTCTCCAGCTCACACAGCTCGGCTGCTACAGACACGGGGAGAAAGAATGGACACAGAACTGCCCAGAGAGCTGAACACCAGCCCAGTGTTGAGCCTCAAGCCCAAGGAGCCTTCCCTGGGAGATCATGGAACCGTAACGCTTGCGGTTGCCCTGACCCTGAGCACTGAGGGTGATGTCAGCAGCCTGGGCGATTCCAGAACCAATTCACATCCCCCTCAGCACCTCTCAGGGCATGAAGGCAAAACAAGCGTTGATGACCTGAGGGCCCAGCTCAACAAGAAGGTGGACAAGGCTAAAAGCATCCAGGCTGTGAAAAGCATTGTCCCACACCGGCCTCAGCCTTCCAGGCTGAAGGATGTGGAGAAAAAGAGACCCTCAAGCTGGGACCACAAGCAGCAAGACTCCCGTTTGAACTGGCAAGCATTAAACCCCTGGGATGTAGCCGGTGGGTTAAACCCCACCGACGATGCCTCTATCCCTGGCTACCACAGAGATGAGGAGCAAGATCCAGCTCCAAGGCAGAACTTCATTAGGACTCACAAACAGCAGCAACACGGCCTGTATTCAGTTGGACGTAATCCCCTTTTCTACCAGGTGATGGGCCCCATGAAAGCCGTGGGAGAGCCCAAAGTCGACCAGCGTCTAAACAGCAACCTGGATTTTCTCTCTGGCTCCTTGGTTTGGAGCCGCCCCACTGCGAGCCGCAGGGGAGAGGCCAAAGCTGAAGAGGAGCATTCCTCTCTGGGTGAGCACCGCCTGATCATCCCTGACACCACAGAGACACTCTGGAAGCAACAGGAGGAAGGCTCCATGTTCCTCAATAAACCTTGGAGCCCCCAAGGCCCAGACCTTGCGCCGGTTCCAGGAGAGCTCTTGGAAACCACGGTCCATCGTCACCTGCACCTGCTGGAGCCGGACAAGGGCCTGTGGACGTTCATGGCCCACATGGAGCGAGCCCTGAGGATGGACTGCAGCCTGCCCCAGCTCCAGCGGGCCTGTGCCAAGATGGTCTCAAAGACTGGGCTGCTTCTAAAGGTGTTCAGCGAGAGGCAAGAGAACCAGGGAGCCTCTGAACGCATGGGCCAGTGTCCTCTACAAAACATGTCAAAACACACAGCCCTAGGAGAGGGCAAGGAAGCAACAGGGAAGGTAGGAGAGGTGCTGGGCACTGCTAAATGACTCATTCTGGGCAAGGGAGAATGGGAGGAGCAATCGTCTTGCCCCCCATGATCTTCTTTCCTTTTCTCTGAACAGAAGACAGAGCAGACAAAGGAAAAGATATTTGTGGCATTGCTGTCTGTCTTTCTTATCATTGCTGGGATACTGAGGATTGTCTTCCATGTAAGCCAATACCTTCTTTGATTCAAGCTGCCGGTCTTATTGCTGGAGTGCCCAGCTGACGAGCCCCGGGTGCTGCTGGGGATGCCCCTGCACGTGCTGGGTACCACAGGAGATGCTTTTCCAAGCCTGGAGCTTGTGGCAGCATCCACAGAGGCCAGCTCAGCAGGCTTCAGCCTGCCTGGGGGAAGCTTGTCCTGCATTCTGTCCCAGCTCTCCCTAGCTTTACTTTGCTCTCCTGCCTTCAGCCATGCAGCAATGAGAGCTTTTGCCCTCTCCTGTTTGGCACAATATTACAAGCAACCTGATGCTAACAAGTCTCCCATTCTCCATCCCAGGTGCAGTTACTATCTCATGAAGCTGATTCCCAAACCTGCCACAGCAGGAATTGCTGCCTGAGAAGGTAACTGCTCTCTGCCCATGCCACTGCTGTGCCACCAAGAGTCTTCCCTGTGAAGAGCAGCTCCTCCCCGAGCCCCGCAGCCGCGCGGGTGCCGCTGCCGAGGACTCTCCCGGCTTTCTTTCAAACCCGTTGCGTTTGGGGCAGCCCCGGGAAAGGGGGTCCCGAGCGAGAGTGCTGGGTACGGCTGGGAGCTCCCAGACCTTCCCACACCGCTGCTGGGATGGATGTCTTGGGCTCCAGTGCGGTCCCAAATTTCTGTGCACGCCAGCAAACCCCTCTCTGTTCCCAGAACAGTCTCCTCTGCTGATGGCTCTGCCCTGTTTTTGCCCGCTCCCTCCCCACAGCGGTTGGTGCAGAACTCACTCCCATCCTCTCCAGTTGCCTTTTGCATGCAGGGTTCATTCCCAGCTCCTCCAGCCACTGCCATCCCTGCTGGGGCTGCCGCTGTTCCTCAGGCTCTGCTGACACACCCCCCGAGCAGGGAGAGGTGCTGGCACCTGCTGCAGCCCTCCCTGGCCAAACCTCACTGCTGATGGCCCGGGAGCAGGGACTTCTGGGGATGTGGTGCCCAAAAACCTTTTTTCTCCCCATTTACCTTGCACCCTCCATTGGTTTGCAGCACTGGGAACGCCACTTCCCAACTCCTCCAGCGGCTGCTTCCCAGACAGGGCAGAGCACAGGCGGCCCTGCTGCCCTCAGCCTCCATCACCAGCTGCCTTCTCTTTTTATCCCTATTCTTCCTTTCTGCTTTTTCAGGTTCTGTGTAAAACTGCCGTGAAAAGGGAAGAAGGAGTGCAAGGAGGCACAGGATGTAGAGCAGAAAAGGGCAGGGAGCTCCTCCCAGTCTTGCACATCTTCTGACAGCCTCCATTGCAATTTCCAGTGCTTTCCACTGTTCACAAAATGTGAATTGCTGTGGCTTCACCGCCTCAGGGAAGCCCATGAATCCCAGAGAAAAGCATCCCAGCTTGAGGCATAGTGTAAATAACTTATGTAGAAGACTTTCAAGAAGAAGTTAGTGGGATGCCAACAATTCCTCACCTCCCGTTCTAGTGTAGGAACTGCTGAGGCTCTCCTTGCATGCTGTTTCATTCGCTGTTGTTATTTCCTTAGATGCTTTTTCCTTGACTGTTCTTTTCCTTCTGTCACTGCTGAGGCTCTCCATGGATGCTGTTTCATTCGCTGTTGTTATTTCCTTAGATGCTTTTTCCTTGACTGTTCTTTTCCTTCTGTCACTGCTGAGGCTCTCCTTGGATGCTGTTTCATTCACTGCTGTTATTTTCTTAGATGCTTTTTCCTTGACTGTTCTTTTCTTTCTGTCACTGCTTTGACTCTCTATGGATGCTGTTTCATTCGCTGTTGTTATTTCCTTAGATGCTTTTTCCTTGACTGTTCTTTTCCTTCTGTCTCTGCTGAGGGAAGACCAGAGGGTACTGAGGGGGGCCACGAGCTCGGGACACCCAGAGAAGACATCAGTACCTTAGGGTTTTCCTCATCTCTTTTGACAATGTTTCCCACTGCATTCAATAAAAATTAAGGTTGTTCTTGTTCCTCCTGGTGTTGCTGATGTAAAAGCCATTTCTGTTCTCCCTTATGGCATTGGCCAAATTCAGTTCCAGCCGGGCCTTTGCCTTTCTGCCTTGCTCCCTGCATATCCCAACAACATCCTCACCATCCTCCTGTGGTGCTGCCCTTCTTCCAAAGCTGTAAATTCTGTGTTTTCCCTGAGTCCCAGCCAAAGCTTCCTGCTCAGTGGCTCTGCTTGCCCACAGCTCATATTTGGGCACATGGGCACATCCTGTTCCTGCCTGCACCTTCAAGGATTTCCCTTGCACCATGTCCAGCCTCCCTGGACTCCTCTGCCCCTCAGGACAGCGTCCCAGGGAGGCTCTCAACCAGCGTGGCTGGACTGATTCACCCTGGGACACCCCTCCCACCTGGATGGACCTTCGTCCACATCGTCATTGTCCCATTCCCAGAGGCCCAGAGCCTCCTGCCTGTTGTGTAGAGGGAGCTGGGCAGGTGAGATGGGCCAGGAGTGTTGCCGGCTGCCCGTCCGTAGAAACCACAAAACAACCGAAGCCGTTTTATGCGGTGCTTTATTAGGGCCCGGGAGGTCTGAGGACTCGTGTCCAAAGTCAGACACCTCCGACCCTCTAAGATTTTCACACACTTTATATACTTTTATGAACAGATTACTTCATACCACACAAGCTTAATTTTTAACTTGATTCACATAACAGTTGTCATATTCTTTTAAGATTTATGGTTCTATTCTACTATTCTTTTTAAGATCATAAGTTCTACATGGTTGTTTAATCATGCAATTCTTGTAACAGCTATTACGTTCTTTCTACAAGTTCAGTATGCTCTGCTACGTCTTTTGATTATACAGAGGCAAGAACCTACTACCACCTGCCAAGACTTTTTCTTGCCAAGTGGTTGCTACATTTCGCGACTAGGCCGCAGCTAAGCCTTAGCATAACTACTACAATATGCTCCTATTTGCAACAACTCCCCCCTTTTGAGCATTCTTCATTTCTTGCAAGGATGCTCAATCTCGTTTTCTCTTCATAATCTTGCTTCAAGCTCCATAGATTCTTTGCAGGGTGGTGGAGGTGATGGTTTCCTGGTCACTGCTGCTATTAGTTTTCTTGAATGGATGCGTTCTTTGTTGATGATTTCTACAAGACACTTATACACTCCTAAAATTATCAGTAACAGAATTATAAACATAACAGCATACTGAATTACTGATGAAATCCACCCAGAGACCTGGAGCCCTAGTGAGTCAAATATGGCCCCAATCCAATTATGTTGGGCCTTTTTTTCAATTTCTATAGTTCGGTGTTCAACGTATTCTAATTGGGAAATGTCTTTTTCTACTTCTTGTGTCATGTTTGGGATATGGATACAACAATGATCAATCTTTTCGCTCAAATAACCGCAAACTCTGTGTTTTTTAGTAGTAGCATATCTAGAGCCATCCTATTCTGCAGGGTCATTCTGGTTGTTGCTTGTAACTGTAGATTCAAATCTTTAAACCCTTTCTTAGTAGCTGCAGCCAATCGTTCAGTTTGCCCTAGCAGTCGGTAAAGCATTTCTCTATTCCGGTATGATGCAACTTGGGCAAAGATAGATTCTAAGGCCCATCCAAATTTTACTCCACTATCGGGTTCATGCCATTCATCTCCTGTTTCTATGTCATCTCCAATTTCCCTTTTCCTTCTAGGATTCTCTGAGTCCAATTTTGTCTGCCTCCAGAGAAGACATAAGGTGGGAATCTCTAAAGTAATTTGGGTCACTGGTCCATCTATGGGTAAATGTGTAGTCCATTGTCCATGTCTCATTACCCAAACTAAATTTCCTGGACTTTTAATAGTGGTAGCTTTGCAGTTCACAATTCTGTTACGTTGTCCTCTAAGAGAAGCATTCCCAAGTATAGTATGATTGTACTGCCTGCATTCACATCCCCATTTCAGGAGTACTTTGACTGGTACTAGACCAATCTGGTCTTCCGGGGTGTCGCATGTAAATACCTTAGTACAATTCCAATCATTTTCATTAGCTATTTGAGTTCGTAGGGAAGTGTTGGTGCTGGATACCTCTGCATGTGTCTGGTTCTTACTCCCAATACATTGTACACACCAATCAACTGGTCCTATGTAACTATAATGTTCTAACAGGCTCAGTCCCCAAATTGAATGCCAGGAATCCCATAACTCTTCTCCTGTCCTATTTTGACAGACAATTTCGTAATAGGTTACATTTCTGGGCACTATTTGTTTCTGATAATGTGGTATGAAACATTCCCACTTTGCAACATCGTCACTTTTCCACCATTCAATGATCTTTCCTAACTCTCCTTTGCCCAAAATGCAGTTTTGTTTGCTCATAGGTCTCATCTTTTTCTCTATTACTTTCCACGTTATTTCCATTTCAGTTTTATTTTTAAGCTCAGATTTACATACCAAGGTCTTATTTTGTTCATCTGAGAATGATCTCGTCACTGGAATTATGCCCCAAGGTATAGGATCACCTGCTGCCTGTGGTAGAGGCAAACATGCTGTGATCTGTGTTACATTCTGAACCATTCCAAAATCTCTTATCAGTCCTACTACCAAATTTTCTTGTTCCTGTACTCTGTGAAATGTAAGAGTTGCATTCTCTGCTTCTCGTTTTTTCCTGTGGGACTGTCGTCTCTTCGTCAAAGAGACGGTATATATTCCATGTGTAGGGTTCACTCCCTGATTCAGGTGGGACCAGGCTCTAACCTTTCTTTTTCTGTAGTCTGAATAAGATCCACATACTACTATACATAAGTATTGCCCCTCGATTTCTCCCATTATAGGATCAGAATAATTCAGCCATCCAATTCCTCGTTTTCCCATGTCTTTCCAATTAGTTTTTCCTTGTGCCAGGTCCCATAGTTTTTGTGGTCCCATTTTCCACTATGTGACTTGCAAAGAGGATCCACAGTCTTTCTGATGGGTGAATGAACAGTTAATTTTTAGAGGCGGACCATTCCACATGTCCACCACCACAGTGGGAGGATTAACTTTTACTTCTCCCACCGTACGATTTTTCCAAGACATGACTGTTAGATTTATTTGTTTATAATCAAAACCAAACATTTGTATTTTCCTGTTTCGCTCAGGGTAGTATAACCTTGTTGTGTATCTTTATCCCAAACAGTAACAATTCCTGTACTCACTCACTTTTGATCTCTTTTCCACATGGCCTTTACCTCTGTGGCTCCAGCTCCCTGGTTGTCAGTAATCGTACAAGTCAGATTGACATTCATTCCTGTCATCACAGCTACATGAAGCTTGGAAACAGAGACAATAACAAATCCATTAATTGTCACGAATTTTAACAAAATTAACAACAGAATAATCAAAAATGCTGTTTTGCACGAATTATCATCCGGGTTGGGGAGACCACTTGGGTTTCCCATTGAGCTGGAACTTTCTTGACTCGGGTGTAGTGGATCCATGTGTCGTTTCCTTCTACCTTTACTGCAGTGAAGGTCGTCAGGATCACTTGGTGGGGGCCGTCCCATATTTCTTTCAGCGGGTCAGTATGCCAGTTTTTCACATACACCTGGTCTCCTGGTTGTATGTCGTGTACAGGATTTTCCAGAGGAAGTGGGCGATTCCACTGCAAAGCACCTCTCAAGGCGGTGAGAACTCTGTTAAGTGACATAACATAATTGAAAATTATCTGGTCACCTGACACATACATATCTCCTTTCAGTGTGGTAGCATGATAAGGTTTCCCATACAAAATTTCATACGGGCTAACTCCTATCCTTTCTCTGGGTTTAATTCTGATTCTAAGCAGAGCTAACGGTAGTGCCTGGGGCCATTGTAATTTTGCTTCTTGACGAATTTTCTTAACTTAATTTTTCGAGGTCTGATTCATCCTTTCTACCTGATCACTAGACTGGGGTCTCCAGGGAGTATGAAGGTTCCATGTAATACCTAGCATCCGAGCTACATCCTGAACTACTCCAGCCACGAAGTGCGGTCCCCTATCTGATGACAATCCTAGTGGTACTCCAAACCTGGGAATTATTTCTTTTAGCAGTGTCTTAACTACTTCTTTGGCCTGATTCGTTCTGCATGGAAAAACTTCTGGCCACCCAGAAAAGGTACACACGTACACCAACAGATATTTGTAATTCTGAGCTTTAGGTAGTTCAGAGAAATCTACTTGCCAGTAGTCACCTGGTTCTGGCCCTGCCTGAATTTTTCCTAACTGAATTTGCTTCCTAACAATAGGGTTATTTCTTAAGCAGATTGGACACATTGCATTCACCCGTTTCGCTAACATTAACATCTGGTTAGAAATTATTTCTTCTTTCAAAAATTTTACCAAAGCCTCTGCACCCCAATGGCATTTATTATGCTCAGTCTCTAGGATAGTTTTCATGATTTTGGTGGGTACCAGAACTTGTCCTGAGGATGTTACATACCAGCCAGTGGCATTCTTCTGAGCTTGTGTCAGATTTGCCAGCTTCTCATCTTCTACTGAGTATTGTGGTTTCTGTGCAAGGAAAGGGGTCACCGGACTTACCCTCGTAGGAATGACGGCCATTTGTGTCCATACTTCCCGTGCAGCACTCTCTGCAGCCATATCTGCCAGCCTATTCCCTTGAAATATCTTTCTTTCTTCTCGGTGATGACCTCTCACGTGCATCACTGCCACTTTTGCAGGTTTATGGACAGCATCTAACAAGTCCAATATCTCTGCTCGATGTTTTATCGCAGTTCCTTGAGAGCTCAACAGCCCTCGTTCCTTCCACAGTGCTCCATGAATGTGCACTACTCCGAATGCATATTTTGAATCTGTCCATATATTTACCTTCTTGCCAGTACTGAGGATGAGGGCTCTCGTCAGTCCGATGATTTCCGCTTTCTGGGCCGACGTTCCGGGAGTTAATGCTTTTGCTTCGATTACCTGCGTGGTAGTAACAACAGCATACCCAGCATACCTGGTTCCGTTCTCCATGAAGCTGGACCCATCCGTGAACAATTCCCACTCAGGGTCTCCCATGGGTTCATCCTTCAGGTCCATTCAGCTGGCGTACACCTGTTCAATGGTTTCCACGCAATCATGGGCTAACTCGCCCTCATCTCGCTCACTGCGGAGGAATTCTGCTGGGTTAATGTGGTTAGTAGTTTTTAGCTCCACATCATCTTGTTCTCTTAATACCGCCTGGTATTGCATCATCCTGTTTGAGGATAGCTAAAGTTGTTATTCTGGTCAGGGGGTTTTCCCCGGCCCAGGCTGGATGGGGTCAGAAGCTCAGACCCAAGAAGCCGTAGCGGACCCAGAGAGGCGATCCCGTGAGGAACCATCTCCCAGGCGGTCGTGGCTTCTCTCAGCCTTCGGCCGGGGCTGCCAGCAGAGGTGCCTGGCTCAGCAGCCATCAGCTCTTAGTGCAGTGATTTCAGCTCTGCTCTGCAAGGCAAACCCCCAGGGCCAGGCCCGGACAGAGAGAGGAGAGGTCCTGCTGGTGGTTCTGCAGAAGCAGCTTTGTTCTTCCATCTTCCACGAAGGGGTGACCAGAGACGAATCCTCTCCCGACTCGGGGCAGAGGGGTCTCTTTTATGGGGGTACAGAGGTGGGCGTGCAAGGGTGAGAAACCAATGGGTACTAGGGTATTTTACATACAGTTTCCTAGGGGATCTTAGATCTATCTTTTCTAACTAAAAAAGCTCTTTGTTTCCCCAAGAGGGGCCTGGAGGGAGATAGTGCTACTTCCTTATCTCCAGGCCTCCCTGCCAGGGCAGGGAGCTTGTCAGACCCCGTATCTGGAGATGTTGCAGCTAACCTTATCTAAACAAGGGCTTCCTGCCAAGACAGGGGCTTGTCAAACCCTACAGATAGCAAATGACCCCCCTTTTGTTCCAAAACTGCCAACACCATGTGGGGTACA
>JACBWW010001268.1:1800-14584 GCA_020086605.1 Lanius collurio
CCACCTGGTGTCAACAGCTGGCCCATTAACAGAAGATAGCCTCATGAGCTTATCAGGGATGAGTCATGAGGGAGGTGAGGAACACTGTCCCACCAGTTTTAACAGTTTATGAAGATGGTGACAGAATACAGACTATTGGGTACATTTTACATTGCAACCCAGGACATAATCCACCCCTTATTCTATCACCATCTACACCATACCCAACTCAATACCCCATTACAGATATATATATATATATACATATATACACAATGAAACCTTACACACAGTTCTCACTTAAAATCAGGTCTCCTTGCGGTACACAACGGGTCCCTCCATCTTCCTGCATTACCCACCAAGTGTAGCCAGGTCCTTGAGCAAAGACGATCCCACGGATGGGTTTGCCCTTTCCTGAGGTGGGATTAATCCAAACAGTCTTTCCTAAAATACCTCTCATGTGTACCACAGGGACTTTATCTCCATCCACTGTGTGCAAGGGTTCAGATTGGGCAGGACCAGCTCGATTGATGGACCCTTGGGTGTTGACCATCCAGGTGGCCTTTGCTAAGTTCATTTCCCAATTTTTGAAGGTCCCCCCACCAAGTGCCTTCAGGGTAGTCTTAAGTAGTCCATTGCAGCGTTCAACTTTCCCGGCAGCTGGTGCATGATAGGGAATGTGATAGATCCATTCGATTCCATGTTCTCTGGCCCAGGTATTTATGAGGCTGTTCTTAAAATGTGTCCCGTTGTCTGATTCGATTCTCTCAGGTGTGCCATGTCTCCACAGGACTTGCTTTTCCAGGCCCAAGATGGTGTTCCGGGCAGTAGCGTGAGGCACAGGGTAGGTCTCCAGCCATCCAGTGGTGGCTTCCACCATGGTCAGCACGTAGCGCTTGCCTTGACGGGTTTGGGGAAGGGTGATGTAGTCTATTTGCCAGGCTTCCCCATACCTGTACTTTGACCATCGTCCACCGTACCACAGAGGCTTCACCCGCTTGGCCTGCTTGATTGCAGCGCAGGTCTCACAGTCGTGGATAACCTGGGAGATGCTGTCCGTGGTTAAATCCACCCCTCGATCTCGTGCCCACTTATAAGTTGCATCTCTGCCTTGGTGTCCTGAGGCATCATGGGCCCATCGAGCTAAGAACAACTCTCCTTTGTGTTTCCAATCTAAGTCTATCTGGGACACTTCGATTTTCGCCGCCTGATCTACCTGTTCGTTGTTCCGATGTTCTTCATCAGCCCGACTCCTGGGAACGTGAGCATCCACATGTCGAACCTTCACGGTCAGCCTCTCTGCTCGGGCGGCAATGTCCTGCCAAATCTCAGCGGCCCAAATGGGTTTCCCTCTGCGCTGCCAGTTGGCCTTTCTCCAGCGGTCCAGCCATCCCCACAGAGCATTAGCTACCATCCACGAGTCGGTGTAGAGATAGAGCCTTGGCCACTTCTCTCGTTCAGCAATATCCAAAGCCAGCTGGACGGCTTTAAGCTCTGCAACCTGACTCGATCCACCTTGTCCCTCAGTAGCTTGTGCAACTTGTCGTGTGGGGCTCCATACAGCAGCTTTCCATTTCCGATTAGCACCTACAATTCGGCAGGAACCATCGGTGAAGAGGGCATATCGTCTTTCAGTCTCCGGTAGCTCGTTATATGGTGGGGCTTCCTCGGCACGTGTCACTTGCTCTTCCTCTTCTTCAGAAGATAATCCAAAAGTCTCACCTTCCGGCCAGTTTGTTATAATTTCCAGAATCCCAGGGCGATTCGGGTTTCTGATACGGGCGCGCTGCGTAATGAGAGCAGTCCATTTGCTCCACGTGGTGTCAGTGGCATGATGCGTGGAAGGGACCTTTCCCTTGAACATCCACCCCAGCACCGGTAGTCGGGGTGCCAGGAGGAGTTGTGCCTCCGTGCCGATGACTTCTGAGGCAGCTTGAACTCCTTCATAAGCAGCCAAAATTTCTTTCTCTGTCGGAGTGTAGTTGGCTTCGGACCCTCTGTAACTTCGGCTCCAGAATCCCAGTGGTCGGCCCCGTGTCTCACCAGGCACCTTCTGCCAAAGGCTCCAGGACAGACCATTGCTCCCGGCTGCAGAGTAGAGCACATTCTTCACCTCTGGTCCCGTCCTGACTGGGCCAAGGGCTACCGCGTGAGCGATTTCCTGCTTGATCTGGGCAAATGCTTGTTGCTGTTCTGGGCCCCAGTGGAAATCGTTCTTCTTGCGGGTAACCAGGTACAGAGGGCTCACAATCTGGCTGTACTCAGGAATGTGCATTCTCCAAAAGCCTATGGCGCCTAAGAAAGCCTGTGTTTCCTTCTTGCTGGTTGGTGGAGACATCGCGGTGATCTTATTGATGACCTCAGTGGGAATCTGACGCCGCCCATCTTGCCACTTTACCCCCAGGAACTGGATCTCTCGGGCAGGTCCCTTGACTTTGCTCTTCTTGATGGCGAAACCGGCTTCCAAGAGAATCTGGATGATCTTCTGTCCTTTCTTGAATACTTCCCCTGCTGTGTTTCCCCACACAATGATGTCATCAATGTACTGGAGATGTTCTGGAGCCCCACCTTTTTCCAGTGCAACCTGGATCAGTCCATGGCAGATGGTTGGGCTGTGCTTCCACCCCTGGGGCAATCGGTTCCAGGTGTACTGCACGCCCCTCCAGGTGAAGGCAAACTGAGGCCTGCACTCTGCTGCCAGAGGAATGGAAAAAAATGCATTTGCAATATCAATGGTTGCGTACCACTTGGCTGCCTTGGACTCCAGCTCGTACTGAAGCTCCAGCATGTCTGGCACGGCAGCGCTCAGTGGTGGCGTGACTTCATTCAGGCCACGGTAATCTACTGTCAGTCTCCATTCTCCATTGGACTTACGCACTGGCCATATAGGGCTGTTAAAGGGTGAATGAGCCTTGCTGACCACCCCTTGGCTCTCCAGCTCACGAATCATCTGATGGATGGGGGCCACAGAGTCTCTGTCGGTGCGGTATTGCCGACGGTGCACTGTTGCTCTGGCGATTGGTACCTGTTGTTCTTCAACTTTCAGTAGTCCCACAGCAGAAGGGTCATCTGAGAGACCAGGCAAGGTACTCAATTGTCTGATGCCTTCTGTCTCTACCGCAGCTATCCCAAAGGCCCAGCGATGTCCTTTTGGGTCTTTGAAATACCCATTCCTGAGATAGTCTATGCCGAGGATGCATGGGGCCTCTGGACCAGTCACGATGGGATGTTTCTGCCACTCGTTCCCAGTTAAGCTCACTTCAGCTTCCAGTACAGTCAGCTGCTGGGATCCGCCTGTCACCCCAGAAATAGAAATGGGTTCCGCTCCCACGTACCTTGATGGCATCAGAGTACATTGAGCGCCAGTGTCAACCAAAGCCGTATATCTTTGTGGGTCAGATGTGCCAGGCCATCGGATCCACACAGTCCAAAAAACACGGTTCTCCCGTGCCTCTTCCTGGCCAGAGGCAGGGCCCCTCTAGCCTTGGTTATCATTCTGTCCCTGGGCATACATGGTGGAGGTGCCTTCAAGGGGGTCTGACATGTCATCATCTCTCCTGTAATACCTGGCAGTCTGGTCACGGGAGGCTGAGGCTACTTTCACCTTAGCAGAGGCCCCTTGATTAGTGCCTCCCCCCTTGAGTTCACGCACCCGTGCTGCCAAGACAGACGTGGGTTTCCCATCCCACCTTCTCATGTCTTCCCCATGGTTGCGGAGAAGAGACCACAGCTCAACTCGGGGGGTGGTGTACCCTCTCTCTCTAGCTGGGGAATGTCGGGCTCTGACTTGGGGACCAGTGATTCGCACTGGTGCCACACTGATCTTCCTCATCTCCTCTCTCATCTCTTCCCTCATCTCTTTCATCTCCTCTTTGAGGTCCTTAACCACAGCAGACACATGGGCTTTCAGCGGGCCATTGACCATACTATCATAATTCCTCAGCTTGTTGGCGACAGAGCCCACTGTTTCTCGGTTGTCATCAGCATTGATCGTTGCAATGAAGGTGGTGTATTGCTGTGGCCCTAGCTTAGCCAAGTTCCACAGCATCTGCCCTGTGCACTTGACTCTGTCGGGGTCATTATCATGCTGTCCATCCCTCCCAAAGAGTACCTCTAATACTGCCACCTCTCTTAGATGCTGGATCCCTTCTTCGAGTGTCTTCCACTGCATCTTATGATGGTACTCTTGCATTCTGTCTTTGTGAATGAACCTTTCTCTCACACTCATTAAAAGCCGCTCCCAGAGAGAAATGGGCCCTGGCTCCCTCACAAATATCCGGTCCATACCCGAGTCTTGGGCCAAGGAACCCAAATGCCTTGCCTCCCCACTGTCCAGCTGCACACCTGTGCCCATAAGGTCCCAAACCCGAAGCAGCCAGGTTGTATAAGGCTCACGTCCCCACCGCACAATGTCTTTTCGCATGTTACGGAGACTGTCGTACGACAGGGACTCGGTGATGATTTCAGGTTCAGGCTCTCCTGCTGGTTGTGAGGGCCCTGGTTCCCCATCATCATTAACTGGTCTTACTGATTTGGTTTTATATTTCCTCCTCTGCACAGGGGCAACTGCTGCTGGCTGTGGCTGCCCTTCTGGCTGCCCTTCTGGTCCAGCTGGAACCTGGACAGTTGTAACATCCGTGGGTTCCTCTGCTGCACCCTCGGACTCACCCCCTTTGGGGCAGGGAGAGGGTTTTTCACTAGCTGGGGAGGTGTATTCCCTCAGCACCTGGCCTATCTCCTGCCGCATCTGGCTCATCTCCTGACACATTTTCTTGCGCACCTGGCCCATCTCCTGACACATGTCCTGACACAGCTCCTGACACAGCTCCTGCATTCCCTTCACCAATACCCCCACCAACTTCGGGTGGTCCATTTCTGAGGTGGGCTGTTGGGCAGTATCAGGCTGTGGGACAGGATCTCTAGTCTCTGGGGCTGTGTTGGACTCTGGGGCAGCATCAGGCTCTGTGGCACAATCTTTAGTCTCTGGGGCCATATCAGGTTCTGAGGCATCATTTTTAGGCTCCGGGGCAGGTGCCTGGGTAGTTATCCAAGTCAATTTTACTTTATCTTTGAGTGCTAAATAGAGTAGAGCTACCAATAGCACTAGATACAGTAAACCTATGAACAACACTTGGCTAGTACCTAGGGGAAATCTAAACCCTTCGAAAATTAGTGGGGTAGGCCTGAAGAACTGGTTGAGGGGTTGGGAGAAAGCTTCCCCTGGTGTCATTTCCTCACAAAAGGTACCATTTTTAACATAACCCCAAAAAACATTCACTTAGTGTATGATAGCCCTTTATCCATGTGCCCACATTCCAGAGGAAGTTAAAAATCCAGGAATTCCTCACCTTATCGACCCACAGCACTAACTGGATAACAGTAATGGTAGCCTTAGTCCAAGGACCCATGTTTAGGTATGGAGCTGCAAAGGGGAAGAAGATGGCCACGACCACATGACACCCGAACCAGGGCAAACCAGACCACATAGTGCTGCCTAACAAGGTTCTTATATCCAGCATACAACATTGGGTTACCCAGGAACTGTTATTCCTTTTCTTAATGCCCTCGAGCCCCACCGTTGGGCGCCAATAACTGTCTTGGTTTGAAAAGACAGATGTCTGCTAAGGAAGACAGGAGCCTCCCTTGAGGTGAAGGATGCAACCCCCTTCTCTCTGAATTATTATAATTTTGAAATTAAGGGGCTTTCAGGCAAAGATATAAGGAATAGGAATAACAGTTCTTTACTAAAATACAGATATATAAACAGGCAAACAAACAACAATAACTATAGTGGTGACAACAAACAGAACCACAAACCCAGTGCAGCCTCTCTCGGCTGTCAGGCCCTTTCCCCTCTGGTGCAGTTCCAGTCACAGCCGGCAGGGGCGCTGGCGGCTCCCGGTGAGCAGGGCAGGTGCGATGGTTCCCCCGCGGCTGCAGGGGGCGCTCCGGAGCGAGCTCGGGGAGCACGCAGTGATGGCGGATTAGATCTCAGGAAAAAGGGATGGATGAAAGGCTTCACAAACCTCCCTGGGCAGCTGATCCTGGGGTCTGTCTGGGCTCTCCTGGCCAGGCAGGCTGGGGCCACAGTAGGAGCACAAATTCTGGGTGGCAGGCGAGATGTATCGAGCTGCGGAGCTGTGGTAGGAATCCCCGGAGGTCTCGGCAGGCGGGGATGGGCAGGGCTGCAGAGCAGCGAAGGCTGAGGCAGCAGGGTCTGCAGCTCAGCTCCCAGCAAGGCAGGGAAGGCCAGGCTCTGGATCCCGGGGTTCTTCCAGCAGAGAGGAAAGACGGCAGGAAAACCCGCAGTGCTGACGAGAGAGTCTCTCCCGTCTCCACACCAAGTCTCAGAGTGCTGAGCACACACCCAGGTGAGGACAGTAGGGCCCAGATGGGCCCCTCCCCTCTGTGGCCAGTTCCTTTGTTTCCCCCGAGTACCCAGTCATTTGTTGACATGGTAACATAGTATGGGAGAAAATTCCTCGAGAGGAAATAAAAACAAAAACTCCCAAACCCCAACATTGACCTTTGCCAAATAAAGAGACAAGGAAAAAATCTTTGGAAAGTAGTTTTTAACACCTAGCTATACATTTAGTTTTCAAACTACTTGCTATTATGTTATTGCACAAGTTTCTGCATGGCTTCAATGTCATTACTTTGGTCTGTACTCAGAAGTCAAGTAGTGTGCTGAAAAAGATAATTCCCATGAAGTTGTGTTCAGAAGAAGAGAGCAGGGAGCAGCTGGGGGTGTCCTGGAGCTCTCCTCTTTGTCCCTTTGATTTTGCCTGGGGCCTCTGACTGGTGACTTCATGTTTGCTTCAGACTTACTTTCCCTTTTCTGATGAAAATGCTAAAAGTGGCTTTGACCTGCCATGATGGACTTGTGAAGAGGAGCAGCCAGCTAACGCAAGTGGAAGCGACACGCATGGAGCAGTTGTGTGAGTCCTGTGTTAGTATCAAATCAGACCTGACCAGACCTGCCAGAACAACTGGTCCCTGCTGCCCTTCACTGCTCTGCCTGTTCCACACTATTTCATGCCAGAGTAATTTAACTGCTGCTAAGTGTGTATGTATTTCACTCCAGCCGCTACAGCAGAAGCAGCAGAAACCAGCCCCAGAATTAATGGGGATCTGCAGAGGAGCCTGAGACTATTCATCAGCCTGCCCGCAGAACTGGCTCCAACGCTGAAATCTTGTGACCGTGCTCTGAAGAAAATGTGCTTCTAAGGTTTCTGAGGCACTTATGACTGAGGCACTGTATGTGCTTGTACAGGTAAGACTCCAGAAGTTCTTTCCCACTTCAGGAAAGACCCTGCAGTGGTGCAGATCCAGTAAATGGTATCAGCACATCCTGACTGAAAGTGCAATAGAAGCAGCAGCATTGTACGCTTGGGTTTGTTAAGCTGAGCTCCCCTACACTTTTAACAGAGCACTCATCAGCCTATCCCACAGTTATATATAACGGCACATCAGTGAAGATACATTTCTCCTTAAAGCCTCCCTGTAATTAACTTTGCTAAAAAGTTGTTGCTGAGGATGAACGAGCAACTTCTGTCTCAGTCTGGAGGCGGGAGAAGCCTTCCAAGCACCCTCATCTAGAAGGGAGCACAGATGAGAAACATTCCATGGTGTGCCGGGATCCCCTTTGCCTCAGGGCACTGGGCATTGCAAGGGGCTTGAGTAAGGCCGTGGGAGCCAGATGTCAATGGACATGGCCAAACCTGCAGAGGGGCCTGGGGAGCTCTGGGCTGGCTCCTGGTCACTCTCCTCCCTCTTTGCAGACCCTGTGCAACATCCCTGCAGGGGAGGCTGGAGTGGCCCAGGACCCCTCAGGGCTCTCTCACTCCCACCAAGGAAGCCCTCCCTAAAGCCCTGGGAAAACCATGCCCAGCCCTTCCCGGGGAGAAGGGAGCACTGTCCCGGGAAAGGGGAGCCAGGCCGCCAGCTCACCTGCTCCCTGCGCTGGCATCGGAGCAGCCTGGGCAGCCCTGGCAGGCAGGGCCACTGCCAGCAGGAGCAGGAGGAAGAGGCGCAGAGCAATGGCCATGGTGCCTTGCCCTCAGCCAGTCCCACAGCTCTTGCTGCCACCACTGTCCTGGCACCGCTGTCCCAGGGTCAGCACCACTGCAGCCGCTGCCGCTGCTGCCGCAACAGCTGTGGTCAGGCACTGAGTGCTCGGTCGTTGTGGTGCTGTGCAACCACGGGGCTCTGGGACCTCTGTGACCTCAGAGCCTGCTGTGACCTTGTTGTAGTGCGGGGAAGGCACCTCCACATAACCTCAGAGCCTGTTGCGACCTCAGGGATGGGTGGGGTTGTGTCGGGATTCACCTCAGGACTGGAATTTTCCTTCTTGCGGCAGGAGCCCATCCTGTCCAGCAGCTCTGTCCGAGGGGTGTGACACAGTCCCTTCCCAGCTGATCTCACAGGCTGGGGGATGAAGGGATGGAGAGCAGCCCTGTCGAGCAGGACCTGGGGGTGCTGTTGGATGAGATGCTGGCTGTGAGCTGGCCATGTGCACTACCAACATTTTCCTGGGCTGCACCCAAAGGAGTGTGCCCAGCAGGTTGAAGGAGGTGATTGCACCCTTCTGCTCTGCTGAGACCCCACTGGGAGTGCTGCATCCAGCTCTGAGTCCCCAACACAGGAAGGACATGGACCTGTTGGAGCAAGTGCAGAGGAGGGACAAATTGCTGTGAGGACTGAAGCCCCTCTGCTTTGGAGACAGGCTGGGACAGCTGGGGGTGTTCAGCCTGGAGAAGAGAAGGCTCCAGGGGGACCAGATTGCTGCCTTTCAATACCTTATAGGGGGTTGAAAAAAAGATGTCACAGAATTTTTAGTAGGGCCTGTTGTGACAAGACCAAGGGGGAATGGTTTTAATCTAAAAGATAGTAGAATCAGACTAGACATAAGAAAGACATTTTTTACGCTGTGGGTGTTGAAATCCTGGGACAGGTTGCCCAGAGAGATGGGAATCCATCCCTGGAGACTTTCAAGCTCACGTTCTGAACAACCTGATCTAGTTAAAGGCATCCCTGCTCACTGCAGGGCATTGGACTAGACAGCCTTTAAATGTCCCTTCCAACCCAAGCCATTCTGTGCTGCTCTGCAGCATCAAAGCAGTGCTGGATTAATGCTGGGTAATGATGCTGGCACCTGTATTTTGGTACTTGTGCCATTTAGTGATGGGCCAAGAGAGGACTGAGTGAAGCCTGCAAATAACTGACAGTGTGCTCGAGGCGAAACAGGAGAGGAACACAGCTTCCAGTTCAGACAAATGGAAAAATGCCAGCATTTTGCTGCCCATTCCTTGCTAAGAAATAAAGGAATATGTGGAGAATTGGTTACAAGAGAAGGGTCACACAGACATGCAAGATTTGCTGGGAAAGAACAGGGTTTAGTTAACTTAGTTCTTAATTTAGTGCTTAGGCAAGTAAGGTTAGCAAAGATACAGTGTGTTTGTAGACAGCTGCATGGCATCCTTGAAGGCAGTTGTGCTCAGGAAGGAGGGAAGGGAGTAGTCTGATAAGTCGACCACAAGAATGAAGGACCATGTGAAACTGTCTGCAATGGATGTTACCAATCATGAGCTGTTTTTGTACTGTGCATGAGCTTAATTGTAGCCTGTATAAATATAGCTAAGAGACTATCAATAAACGAGACTTGTTGATCATCATCGGATGAGCTTGTCTCCCGTTGTTTTCCGACAAATGGTGACCCCAACGTGATAACAGTCCGGCACCACGACGGATTGACGAGGAGGTCGGGTCCTACTGCAGCAAGGACGGCAATAAGCGCACCAAGGAGTTGCGCCGAGCCCCCGGTGACCGCACAGGCGAGCCTGGCCGATACGTGCTGCCGAGACCTTGGAGAGCTGCAACAGCACTGACGAAAACAGGTATGGAGAGGCAAGCAGCAAATGATTTATTTACTGCATTTTTGCAGAGAAGGCAAGTCAAGAGAATTGACTTACAAAAGGAACTACCTGGCTTGCTAGCTTACGGATATGCTAAAGGGTGCTTAGCTAATTCGCACACAGTTCACAAGCTATCAGAATGGCATAAATTTGGAGATTTGATTTGGGCTGCTGTGCTAGACAATGATAAGACAGCCAAGAAACTAGGCAAACAGTGGCGTGTTGTTATAAATGCTTTGGAACAGTTTCAGGCAGAACAAAAGGCTGCTTTGCATGCTACTTCGGCTTTGAATAAGAACAAGTTGTTAGAGGGAGTGCCAGATTGTCCTTTACCGCCCGCCGCTGCCTGCAGCCCGCTGCTCCTCGACTATGACAGCTCGGTGCTCCCCTTCCTGGGGGGGCTGGGCAGCCGGTACCAGCGGACCCTGGTGCTACTCACCTGGGTCCCGGCTCTCGTCATTGGCTTCAGCAAGTTCTCAGACTCCTTCCTCCCGGACCAGCCAGATTTCTGGTGCTGGGAGGCAGACAGGCAGGGCAACTGGAGCGGGACCCTGGCGCCTGTCCATGCCAACCACAGCGACAACGGAATCATCCTCCTGCTGCCTGTGCTGCCCACACCCGTGGGGGACAACACCAGTGAGTGCGGCTGCCACGAGTGGCACTACCGCATCAGAGCCAGCCTCGTCCAGAACGTCATGAGCAAGGATCACTCTGGGTCCCCAGCAGATGGACACGTCCGGCAGTGCCTGATGCAACACCTGATGAGCGAGGAGGAGAAACAGCTGACGATTCGCCTGTGGATAGCACTGACCCCCCTTGCTGTCACACCTGACGGGTCTGGTCGATCCACGTTTACTGCAAGGAGCAAAGAAACTCCACTATCATGAACTTGATTATCTGATAACCATGTTACATCTTATCAGACCTAGAAAGTTTAGTAATGGTTGTAGTGTTTGCTTAGAACGTAATTGTAGTGCTTAAATTTTGATTACTTGTGGGAGTGTTTAGAAAAGTTGTGGGTATCACAAAAGGAGCTGTGTGGTAATCTGTGTCCTAGTTGTTACACGAAATGACATAGCTCGACAGCTGTACAGGCATTGCAAGAAGAAACAGGATTGCCTAAGTCTCAAAAGTTTGCAATTGATTGAGAGTGTCGAGCAGTGGTTAATTGCTCGGGCTAGGTGGGAGGTACAGCATTAAGCTGAAAAAATCAAAAGGCAATATAAATCTCAAGTACATCACAAGATATGTGGCAAGCACATTAAGGTGCCAAAACAGTGGGCTGTTTTTGAGAAAGATTGGGATGCTTTATGCTGTAAGTTTAGTGCTATGGGTCAGTCTCATAAATGAGGTAAAAGATATCAGACAGGATTAGGAACAGAATAATATTTGGATCACATGGGCTAATCAGATTGGGTAGGACAGCTTCTGCCTTTCCATGGCAACCCCCTCAGACCCTTTCCGTACTTGTTTAGTGGGTGTGCCCTTAAATGACTCCACTAATGCCACAGTATTTAAGGGATGGGCAAAAGAACAGAAGACCCCTCGAGAGGCAAAAGCCTCATACTTTGCATATACCTATGCCCATGCCATCCCCTATGTTATCAGAAAAAACCTTGACTGTGGCCCAAATTCCACTACATCAGTAGGCCCAGTTGCCTTTCAATATTTGTACATTGCTGAAAGTCTAAATGTTTCTGGCCCAGAGCCACAAGAATTGCGACTATTGGGGTCAGCTCCTAGCAACTATTTTATAGCCTTTGCCACAGTAGTTATGATCGGCCAAGCCAACCTCCCTGATCGCATCAGTGTCTCCCCACAGAATCTGTTCTATACTAAGGGAGAAAGAGCCTATTTTGGCAGCCGAACATTCACGGCACGCTCTAGCAATGTTCCCCGTCAGTTACCACCAGGTATCTTTTTAATCTGCGGAGACCGAGCCTGGCAAGGGGTGCCTGCAAACATTTATGGAGGCCCTTGTTATTTTAGAAAACTAACACTGTTTGCACCAACTATACAACAATTGTTAACAGCCAGTAAACCTCAGTCACGAACCAAGAGGATTGTGCTTCAATTAGGGCCAGATTGAAAAGATACGGTCACTCTCTGGGAGCCTCCAGCAGTTATTGTGTCATCCTTTTTTGCACCTGGAGCAGCCAGTGCTAAAGCTTTAACACAGCTGCATCGCCTAGTGTGCTGGGCAGGAAAGCAGTTTAATATTACTTCAAGAATCATATCAGATTTGCTTGCAGATCTAAATAGTATTAGGCATGCCTTCTTACAGAATAGAGCTGCAATTGATTTTTTTTTTATTATTAGCACAAGGCCATGGTTGTGAAGATTTTGAGGGAATGTGTTGTATGAATTTGTCTGACCATTCTGTTTCTATCCATGCCAGACTTCGACAATTACAAGACAACATGAAAAAATTGACAATAGACACGAGTCCCTTCGAAACATGGTCACAATCGTTAAGTCTCACAGGATGGGTAAAAAGTCTCGTCCAAATGGCACTTGTTATTCTGTTAATCATATTAGTCTTGCTAATGTTTATTTCCTGTCTTTTGCAGTGCTTTCAAAGCATGATTAAGAAAGCAACGTCTTCTATTTGGCTAGCCCAAACAGAAAATGGGGGAATTGTGGAGAATTGGTTACAAGAGAAGGGTCACACAGACATGCAGGATTTGCTGGGAAAGCACAGTGCTTAGTTAATTTAGTGCTTAATTAGTGCTTAGGCAAGTAAGGTAAGCAAAGATACAGCGTGTTTGTAGACAGCTGCATGGCGTCCTTGAAGGCAGCTGTGCTCAGTAAGGAGGGAAGGGAGTAGTCTGATAAGTCAACCACAGGAATGAAGGACCGTGTGAAACTGTCTGCAATGGATGTTACCAATC
>JACBWW010001269.1:0-14571 GCA_020086605.1 Lanius collurio
CCTCAGGCCCTGTCACTGGTCACCACAGAGAGGAGATCAGTGTCTGCCCCTCCTCTTCCCCTCCCAGGGAAGCTGTAACTGCAATGAGGTCTCCCCCCAGGTTCCTCCAGGCTGAACAGACCGAGTGACCTCAGCCACTCCTCATACAGCTTCCCCTCAAGGCCCTTCACCATCTTTGTTGCCCTCCTTTGGACACTCTTTAATAGTTAAAATATCTTTTTTATGTTGTGGCTCCCAAAACTGACCCCAGCACTCGAGGTGAGGCTGCCCCAGTGCAGAGCAGAGCAGGACAATCCCCTCCCTTGCCCAGCTGGTGATGCTGTGCCTGAAGTCCCCCAGGACACAGGTGGCCCTCCTGGCTGCCAGGGCACTGCTGACTCATGTTCAGCTTGCCACTGACCAGGACCCCTAAGTTCCCTTTCTGTGCCACTGCTTTTCAGCATCTCATTCCCCAGTCTGTCTGTACATCCAGGCTTGGTGTGTCCCAGGTGCAGAATCCAGCACTTGCCCTTGCTGAATTTCATATGGTTGGTGATTGCCCAGTCTTCAAATTTTTTGTGGTCTCTCTGCAGCTCCTCCCAGTTTTGAATCACCTGTGAACTTTTCCAGTATCCCTTCTGGTCCTGCATCCATGTCATTTATGGTGACACAGGAGAGAACTGGGCTGAAGATGGAGCCCTGTGGAACTCCACTAGTCACCAGGTGGGTGACTAGGTCACCAGTCTGATGTCGCCCTAGTCACTGCATTGTCTTTCTGGTGTTTTTCAATACCTTCCAGATTAACCTTCTCCATAATTTTACCAGGCACTAAAATGAGAGTGACAGGCCTGTAGTTTCCAGGGTCCTTCTTGCCCCCCTTGAAAATCACATTTTCCAGCTTCCAGTCAGCTGGGACCTCTCTGGATTCCCAAGACCGGTGAAAAATTATCGAAAGGGGTTTTGCAATGGTATCAGCCAGCTCTTTGGGCTTCTTGGACAAATCCCCTCAGGGTCCATAGATCTGTAGGGATCCAGCTGGAGCAGCAGACCCCCACACAGTTTCAGGGTTGACTGGGAGCTGATCATTCTCATAATCATGGTCCTCCAGCTCAGGGCACTGAGAGCCCCTTGGTGCATCATCTGTGTTGAAGACAAAGAATGTATTAAGCACCTCTGTCTTTTCTCTGTTCCTGTTTGTGGGGTGACCATCCTCAGCCTGTAATGGGCTAATGTTATTTCTACACTGCCTATTGACATTAATATATTTGAAAAAACTTTTTATTGTCCCCCATATTTCTGGCCAGCTTCAGCTCCAGTTGAGCTTTGACTGGATGAATTTTCTCCCTATACTGGCAAGCAGCATCTCTGTATTCTTCCGTGACACCTGATCTTGCTTCCAGTGGGAATACAGCTTCCTTTTTTGCCTTATTTCCAAGAGAAGTTTCCTGATCAACCAAGCCAGCCTTTTGCCTCACCTGCTTGACTTATTTGGGAACTGCTTGCTCCTGTACCCGTGGAGATAATGCTTAAAAAGCACTTAATGACTCCCACACTAGCAAAAACATTTTCCTAGGGGACCTGACTTAATAATTGTCTGAGCAGGCTGAATTCTGCTCTCCTCATGTCCAGAGCTGAGATTTTTCTGGCACTTTCACTCCTGTCAACAGAAATTTAAATTCAGTCATTTCGTAGTTGCTATGACCAAGATGGCTACCAGTCTCCCCTTATGAGATCCTCTCTGTTGACAAGCAATAGATCAAGGAGAGCATTTTTCTGAGCCTGTACCCTTAGGTTCTGTTCCATAAAGTTGTCATCCAGGTTTTTTAGGCATCTTCTGGGCTGGGTTGTAGCAACTGGGTGGTTAATATCTGGCAAGTTGAAGTCCCCCAAAAGGATGAGAGCAGTTGAGTTGGATGTGTGCCTTAGCTCCTCATAGAATAATTTGTCAGCGTCATTGCCCTGGCTAGGAAGTCTGTAGTAGACTCCCACAATGGCATTCATCTGATTTGTTTGTCCCTTGGGTCTTATCCAAAAGCTCTCAACCGAGCCATTTTTAAACTGTGATCTCTGCAAATTCCACCCCTTCTTTCATGCAGTACCACTCCTTCTTCCCTGTGCCTCTTCTTCCCCTTCTTCTACAGTGCCACTTCTTCCCTGCTTATCCCTCCTGAAAAGCCTATAACCATCCAGTGGGGCACTCCAGTCACAGGACTCATGGGAGCAGGTTTCAGTTTGTGCCACTGAGTGCCACTGAGTCCAAATGTCTGGGACTGGGCCAAATCCTTGAGCTCCTCTTGTTTGCCCTTCATGCTGTGTGCACTAATGTAGAAACAGGATCTCTTTGCTCTTCCTTACCAGCTACTGAGTCTGTTTACAGCCTCTGTTGGGCTGCTCTCAGATGGCCAGAAAGGAGCCCTTTCTTCTTGCCCTACCTGCATGAAGTGCCATGCGAGGTGCTGTGCCATGCGAGGTGCTGTGCCATGCCCTCACTGCCACGCCATGGTCCCTCTTTGCTCACTCCTGTTGCCACACCCTCATTGCTGTGCCACACTGCTGTTTGCTGTGCTCTGGGCCACTCAGTCCCTGGAGGCATTTAAATCTCCCTCGGTTGCTCCCAGCACCACCCTCTCCTTGCCTGGTTGGCTGCTGCAGACTTACATGTTGTGATAAGGCTTGGGCATGTTGCTTCAGTTCCTGAACTTGGGAACCCTCCTGTACAGTTCAAAGTAATACTAATAAATGAAAAATAGTTCCCTTTTCAGTGTAATCTTGCCAGCTGTTGTAAGAGATTTTGCAAAACCACCCAATATTTGGAATGAGGCACTTTCTACAGTTCAGACTTTTTAGTTCTCTTGGCAACCCAGTTTTAGTTTTGGTTCAATATGTTGAAATATAAACTGCAAAGCTGATGCAGCTCTACAGAACAGTTCAACAACCTGTTCACAATCTGCTGAGGTATTACTAGTTCCAGAAGAAAATAGCAGAATCCTGTATGAGAGTTAAAATTAGATCGTAGTCTGTATTTTTCAAAGAATGTGGAGTTTGCTCCTGTTAGCTGCTACCAAAATGAGAGACCTGTTTCTGTAAGGAATGAGGCTTGTCTAGTGGATTGGGTGGCACTTTTAGTACATGCTGGTATGTGCTCCAGAAGTCAGGGCTGCTTCTTGTTTAGTTTTTCTCATTTGTCTTACAGAAGGTGATCTGGCGTATTCAGAATTTCTTTAACTGGATATGAGCCCTACATTTCCCTACTTGCCTCAAATGTATCATTCAAACTGTCTAGCCATCCAAAATGATTTGCTTTTGACCTGGCCTCTGCCAGCAGTTTTATGTACTCAGCAAATATCTACTTGTACATAACTTCTGCTCTACTTTCTCACCCCTATGCCCCTCCTCCAAATAGCATGATGGCCCTTGTAGGGAACACCATAACCAAATCACCCCTGACACCACTGGGCTCTCAAGGCATCTTTGAGACAGACTTTGTTCTGAACACAGGGCTCATGAGGTGTTCAGAGAGGTACCACACACTGGTCCTGTCTGCAGTGAGGGGAGGACAGTCTGTCAGGAAACCCACTTGAGAAAATACCCAAAGAGAAAAGGAAGAACTTGAATTGTTTCTGTATAGAGTGCCATGTTTCCTATGTTCCATGTGCTTACCGCCAAGTAGAAATAGCACAAAATGGGAAGAGATGAAAATTAAAGATGATACAAAAAGGCAGCACTTGATTATCCAGTTGAAGTGACTTAAAGGTAGAAAAGTCTCCTTTATCTGGCAATATAAATATGTAGAAAATAAAGTATCATAGACAGTAGTGATACATTGGATTTTCAATGTAACAACTAATTTATACAGGCTGATGGATCAACATTTGAGAAAATGAAAAATGGGAAAAAGTAACAAAGTGTTCTTAACTCAGTATTAAAAGCAATTTATAATGTCAAAAATGAATAGTATCTATCACTTTCTTAAATATTTTGCAGCACTTCTATAGCAGTACTTGTATCTGGGTCTGTTGACAATATTCTGGAAAGTTTCAAAACCACCTCTGCTATTGTTCATCTAAACCATAACAGCTCTTTTCTTGTGGGTGGAACACTTTCATCAAAATACTTCCAGCACAAAGGACTACATTTCACACAAATTATTTAAAAGACACAGCCTTCTAATTTCAGGAAATCCATTCAGGCATCTGTAAATACTCAGTAAGTAAAGGTACATCCCTGCATTTCCTGGTAAGAGATATTGGAAGCAGATACTCATACCCCCAGTGTTTGCTATTAAACAGCTGTGCACTTGGCATGCTAGCAGCACTTCTGCATACTCACATTCTCATTCCATTCCCAGGTACCTGAATTACTTCTCAAGAGTGGAATACTTATTATTATTTATTCAAAATATACACCATTTGAGTCATTAGACCTTTGTAGAGAAAGAATCAAGTAGAGAAATTCAAAACCATCTGAGAAAGACTGCCTGTGATGATCTCCAGGTGCTGAACAGTGCTGCCTAGGAAAGCAAAAATCTGTAAACAAAGGCTTAGAAACAACCAGTAAAGGATAAAATGAGAAAGCTTAATTTGTTTCTCTGATGTGAGGTCAGATTTACTGGAGGTATGACTAGTATAAATTGCTATGGGAACTGCAGAAGAGAAAGAATTTTGGAATTGCAGGACAGAGATGGACAGATGTGGAGGTGATATTTGCTCACAAATTTTGCATCGCTGTAAGAAACATGTCAATACCATGGATTCTAATTGACTAAAATGACTTTTTCTTTGTGATAAACTCGAAACCTTTAAGTATCTTGTGTTGTGTGAGCTTTAGAGGCTGCACAGACTGTGGCTTTCCTGTGACATTGAGTAGATACCATTGTGTTGCAGTGATCTGAAAAAAAAGTAATGTCTTCACACTCTTTCAATGAAGCTCTTCCTTTATAAACTTCCCCACGGAGTTTTAAGAGTCACTGTGTGAAAGCATGCAACTCAGGACTGCTTTATTATGTCTTAAAACTGTGTGTCTTATTTAAACCCATTGCATCCCATTTTACCTGTTTAGATTCTTTATTGGACCTGACTTCTGGTGTTTTCACAGATGCTTGCAGCCTTACAAGATTCAACCTTATCATTTATTGATATATAGAGACACAGACATTCAGTAAAGCTGCTTTTATTGTAATGTCTTATCAGATGGATTTAATTTATTTCAGAACGTGAGCCTCCCTATTATTTTCTTTGCAGTGAAGAGATTTTGTGGCAGAAGAGGCTGCCTCTGAGTTTTCAGATACATCTTCCCAGGCTTATTGATTTCTATTTTCTAATATTATCCTTCCTGTTTCAATCATGGCAGTTAAAAAAGTCACAGAAAATAGAAACAATTGTTTTTCAAAGCAGCCCAGTAGCCACTATGCTCCCCTTTCTGCATGAGATGTCCCAGCTTGAGGAGGTGTTCAGAGCAGATTTTAGGGCTGCCAAAGAAAAGAGGTGAGGTTTTGCTGTGGTTTGAACTTCATAGTATTGAAGTCATCAGTATGGTTTCAGAGGGATATATTTCGTTGGCTCACACAATGAGTCTACAAATGAAATCTGCACACAGCCTTTTTCAATGAAAAACCTTTAAGAGAAAGATTTCTTATGCGAAAGAACATTTGATGGTAAACTCTTCCTCCTGCTTCCTCTTCTCCACCCCAAACTCTACAATAGTATACCTTCTGCTGTTCCCAGCACCTGTGGCACAAGTCTACCAAAAATTATGATGTTTCTACAGCAAGACAAAGTGCATGAAACACATTTAGAACAAGGAAAGAAGATGAAAATGCAAATGATGCCTGTTTTGTGTCAGCACTTCATGAAAAGCAGTGTATGCTGCTATCAAAGAAAGTGACAAAACGATGGGCACTGTTACCAATTTGAATAAACCCATAAATTACAGGAAATAGGCATGGTTCTCATGCTGATATGTAGTTCTTTCACGTTTTGTACTCCTACGCTCCTTTTTCCTGTATTTGGAAAAAGGCGTTAAATTTCTGCTATATTTGAAAAGTGTGAAGGAAACAACGTGCTCAGCTCTAGCAAGGTTTTATTGAATCCTTCGCATCTCGAGAACCAGAGAACAGTAAAGTCACCAACATAATCATGTTGGTACTGCAACCACTCCAAACACCCCTAGAAATTGGTATCTTTCAGTCAACTAATCATTTTCCTTAGTCATCATATCAATCATGTCTTGCTAAAAAACTTCAGAAATCTGGTAAACTTCAAATAGAAGGATGTAAAACTGAATTAAGAATAGCTTTTTATTTTTGTGCCAACAATGAAAGAAAAAAAGACAACAGCTAAAAGGTCATTTTTTATACATTTATTGAAAAAAAAATCTGTCGATTTAAATTTGGTTGTTTTGTCTTAATTCAGAACAGGAAACTTATTTTTCTGAATTAAAATTTTAGAAGATCCCAAAATAGAATCACAAAATCAAAATCACGGGATCAGAGTGATCTGGATTGAAAGGGACCTTAAAGATCATTTAGTTCCAACCACTCTGCCATGCATGGGGATGCCACCTACCTGACGAGGGTGCTTAGGGCCACATCCAACCTGACCTTCAACCAAAACTTATTTCAAAAACTTTAAAGCAGTGTTTTCAACAATACATTTGAAATTATATCAGAGTTTTTCGAAAGTTTTCTTTTTTGTTTCCCTATCCAGCTAAAAATATTTTTGTTTTTATGTTCACATTAACAGATGGGTTTTTTTGCTTAAGAAGCTTGAAATTTGGGTGAAAAATGCTTATCCTCAAAAACATTCCTTACAGCTAGATCTCTAGATATGTCATATGGTTTTGAGTTGACTAGAGTTTAAGTGTTGTTAAGACAGGTCAAAATTAGTTTAGAGGAAATAATTTAATTTAAGTTTTGCTGAGTTTAATTTTATATTTACAGTCAAAATTATGATATTACAGTAATGCTCCAAGACTGCAGCCGAGCTCTTCATCTGTGTGATTTTGTTGTGCCAGATGTAGCTGAGAATCCACAGATGACATTCTGAGCAGTTCAAAATTAGAAACTTTTCAGAATCTTGTGCAAGCGGTGAACAAGTCTATATCTATGGTAAGAGAGAGAATAGTTTCATTGAGATCTGTCTTATGTTGGACGTAAGCCCAGGCTATGCAGTAATTTGTGCCTTATGACTATTGTCAGAGATTATTGCTTTGTTTGAAAGATTTAAAAAATGGAGAAAAAATGTTTTAAGCCAACCTATTAATGACTCAAATTTTGTGGCATTTCATATGAGCGCAGAATGTACAGTTCTCTGTGTTTCTTTCATTAGAAAATGTCTTTAAATTTCACTGTGTTAGTTTTCATGCATGGAATGTAATAGTGAGAAATAAGGTAACATACTAAAAAGTCCTTATATTTTTATTAAAATATTAAAATAGAGGGGAAAGGGTACTTATCTTCCCTCAAAGAACCAGATGCAGTCTATAGCACAGTACAATTAAAAGTTTCACCACTGAATATACCGTGCCTTTTTTTACTTTTACTGTTGTAAGCAGAGGGCATGGAGATTATTATTTTTATTTAGTGTGCAAACTGAAATGATCAGGGAAACCACACTAATTTAAATTTTTTATGTTTATAAAACTATTGATTTTAAGGTTTCTCACACAAAAAAAAGTCATATTCTTTAATAATATTTTCAGTTTATTTCTTTTAACTAATTAATACAATTATTAATAAATTATTATTTACATGAATTAATAATTACTTTAATTACAAGTAATTACTAACAGATATTAATGAAGTAAATGTTAAAACTGTTAGCAATTCTGGTAGCTTTACTTAGAAGAATGTACACTGTTTGTTTTGAAAAATTTCCTGAAGCAAGTGACCAGTACCTTAATGAGTCAGTGGAGAATAGTCCTAATATATGAGATGATAGATATTATAATATCATTTTTAATGATGATTTATTTTAGACATTTAAAGCACAATGACAATCTGCAGAATTATGTGTATGAGAACCTTACTTCAGGAAGGTTACATGATTAGGAGCCTAAATCTAGCTAATAGGAGTCAGGTTGGGAGGAGTGAGCCCAGCTGCTTATGAAAATGTGCTTGTGATGAATATTCACAAATCAGTTTTATATTTAATATAGTCTTGCATAGGTCTTCATAGAACAGTTATCTATATGATAAATTACTCAGTAGGAAAACCAGTTAATTGTATTGGGAAGAATTGAATATTCCTAGTGTTGTGTACAGAGAAAAATGTCATTCCTTCCTGAGGTGCTACAAATTTGTTGTGTGAATTTAGTCCGATTTTGAAGAATTCAGTCACGTTTGTAGAAAAGACACTGAAAAGACAACTTCTATATATAGTGGTGTTCGTAGCTACTACAGGCTTTTACTTTATAGTCCAACATAAAATTTTTACATTCCTCCCTTTGTTTTATGGAGAGGTTATGTAGTGGCACTATCATGAAGGAAGTATGCTTGTGTTTCTTTGTGATATAGAGTTGTGAAGCTCAATAATCTGTCTGTTTGACTGGCAGGTCACTGAGCAGAATATACTAGAGCAGTCTATTCTAGGACAGATAAAGGCTTGAATGGGTTTGTCAAAATTCTACAGAGATATATTTTAAATTCCAAAATATTTATCAGGTAATAATAGATATTATTAATAAACATGTCAGTGTTCAGAAAATGTACTGGAGTCAAAAGCCGCTCTGCAATGTTAACCTAGGCCTTAGATGTACAAAAAAAAAAAACAAAACCACCAAACCAAACAAAAAACAAAAAAGAAAACTCCAATAAAATCTACAAAAAAAATCAGTTATTTGAGTTGCCCCTGAGCTCTTGAGGAAACCCAAATGCAATTCTTTTCCAAATTGGCTCAAGAAATGAATGTTTATCTATATCCTAAAAGGAGCAATTTATCACCAAAAGAGTATGATTTGGTTTTCTTTTCATGAGTAAAACACTGATCTTTGTGGTACAAATTTAAATGATCTGTCTCAAATATAATATTAGTTCATATATGGAACTTAATAGAAAATTATTTAGCAATGAATAAGAAGAGACTTAGGAAAGCAAAAGAGTTAAAAACTTTTTTCTCTGCAATTAGTAGAAGTAGAAAATTTCATCTAAATTCTACAAAAAAAACTGCATAGTACAGATGATGTTTGACCCTCTAGGATAAGAAAGAAACATTAAGCAAGCAGAAGGATGCTCTCATAGGTTAGAATAGGTTTTCACTTCTAGTATCCTCTGTATGCAAGAGTCACAAAAATTGCAGCTGATGATCAAGCCAAAATGGCAATTCTGGCCATGATCCTTATTGCCAGTCATGGCCCTTACTGAGGGAAACACAGAAATATTGCAGATAATCTGATAGAGAGAGGTACCCAGTAAAATGGGAGAGTACTTTATTGTGGATGTAAGATGCAATCCTTCATGAAAGTAATGAGATCTGCTCAGAATGGTCTCTGAAAGATCCCATACAAATAAAAAAAAATTACATGTAGGGTTCCAGTTTCAGGCTCAGCCTTTTTGGGCTACAATAGGGAAACAGTTATTTGGGAAGAGATTTTATACTGTAAACCAAAAAGCAGAAATATGGTTCCTGCAAGCAGGAATTATTTCAGTGCTGTACAAAACACATTCACTGCAATCTGATATTACAAAAACTACAGAATCATTCCTAATATTTTATTTAAAGACTCTAAAAAGGTTATACAGAGTTAATATTTTTTCTTAATTTTTGTCAAAGAAATTTAAAAGTACTGCTACATTTTTGCTGCTTAATAGCGGTTGAGTTGTTTTTGTCATTCAGGACGCAAGCTATTGTTATCTCTAAACATAAACCTCTCGCCCTCCTTTGAGAATGTTTTAATCTGTTGATTGTATTCTCTTGACATTTTATTATTCTTAAGATATGCTTTGGAAATGGAGTATAAGTAACCAACCTGACAAGAATTTATGGTGAAAATTAGGGATATATTTGAAATAGAGCTACTAATGAAAAACCTTCTCTTTTTTAATAACAAATTATAACTATATTGGTAACTAGTTTAATATTTTATTCTTAATTCTTCTAGTTCCTTTCTTAGCAAACAATAGTTTTTGACCGTATGTTATATGTCGCAAACAATGACACCAAACTAATGTAAGTATTTTGCTTTTTCCAAATGAATGTAGTTGAAAATTTCAGATAACATTCACTTCTTTGTTTTGACCAGATGCAGTGCTTAAGACCTTCTGTAAAGTGAGTCTCTTGTTTAGTGACTTAATGATTTAGATTTCAAATGAGCTGCTTTAGAAGTTATTTGCTGTTTGTAGTTCTGGACCTCTGATGAACTAGAACCCTTTAATATTAGTCTCAAAACCCTCTGTCTGTGCAGATTGGTTGGGCTAAAGCCATGTGCAAACTGAATGGGCTTTGTGTGCTCTTCCCTCAGGGCAACAATATCTTGCTTGCCACATGACGGTTCCATGTAGTATTAAGATTTTTTCCAGCATTTAAAGCTCTTCTGAAATGATTTAACCTAGATGCTTAGAAGCCATTGGGCATTTGAACATTGATTTGGCAAAACACTGAATAAGAAATTCACAAAACAAAAGGGGTGTGCTCAGGTGGGGTGGCCTCAATATAGATGTGTACAAAAGATTTTTTTCATTTTAAATGCTTGAGAAAAATAAAGTTGTCTTTCATGCTTACTAAAACTTTGTTATGATAGAATCATAGAATGGCCTGGATTGGAAGGGGCCTTAAAGAAAATCTACTTCCAATACTCCTGCTGTGGGCAGGAGGAACTTCCACTAGACCAGGTTGCTTAGAGCGCTATCCAGCTTGGACTTCCAGGGGCACCCACAGTATCTCTGAGCAAGCTGTTCAACAGCTGCACTACCCTCATAGCAGAGATTTTTTTTTTCTAATCTCTAACCTAAACCTGCTCTCTTTGTTTAAACCCATTCCCCCTACATGCTCTTGTAAGTAGACCTTCTCCATCTTTTTAGTAGGTTCATGTGTCCTACAGGTCACAAAACACCAAATTTGAATAAGGGAGTTTTTGTCCTATATTAGAAATATGATGAAACAGATGAAAGAGATGACTGTGCACTAACAGTTAAAAAAAAGTTACAATCACATGGGTTCTGTAATAAATTATTAAATTAACATTTCTGTAATTCCAAGATTAATAGAGGATAGAAAATGTGTGTGGTGTCATATTTTCCAATTAAGAAGCAAATAGTCTTCAAGTAATGAAAAGAAAATTAATGACATCCAAGTTATATCAGAAAAGTGATAGCCACAATAAGGATTTTTTTAAAGACAACTTAGTCAAATCTAAGGGATATTATTGGAAATAACTGTAATTTATCAGACCTATAGAATAAAAAGCCAGAAGAGAATACTAACAATAAAAATAGGGTCATAAACTTCAAATAAATCGCACAATAATGTCAGGCACTTCCAATAAAACCTTTGAGAGCTAAAGATAGAATTTTACCTTATAGTTTATATTCCAAGGTCAGCAAAGTGGAGTATATTGTCCTACATTCTGGAAGTGGTCTCTGTACTCATTAACAGTAGGGAGCCATTTAAAGTGACTTACGAGTAGGTACAAGGCTTGGTTCACATTTAAACCTGTTAAAGAAAACCGTAGCTGAGTAAAACATGGCATTGTTTTTTTCTTTTTCATTAATCCTTCAAAGTATTTATATCCTGAAAATTCAGTAAAAATTGTTGATTTGACTAAGCTTTTCATATTAAAGCCAAATGAAAGGCAGATAACCTGAGTGGCCAAAAACCCCATATATATTTACATAGAGAGTGGTTTGCTTATTACAATTGTAATTTGATACAGGTAATGAGGCTTCTAATAAATGAATTGGTTTGCATTGTAGTTACAGGGATACAGATTTGGATGTCAAACAGAAAATTCTTAGTCCAGTTTTAATTTTGTATCATGGCGATGTACTACAAGAACTTTAGGATGACTTTTAGGCTTTTGAGCGCTGAATTCAAACAATAATTTTAAAATTCAATGTTGTGTATGTGTATTCTGCACCAATGTTCATTAAGAATTAATCTCTGCTGTCCTTTAAAAAAATCTGTCCTATACCTGGATTTCTGATATTCTGAAAAGTCTGTTTAAGTCTGTCATTAGCTTGATGTTCTTACTTCTATGAAGCTGTTTTTCTAGGCTGCTCATTTCCTTGAATTTTTAAAATTCACTGGAAGTAAAAAAATAGTGTTTTCAAATACAGTTGAGCACAATAACTCCTGTCTAGTGACTTTGGTTTCCAATTACATGTATTTTAATTTTTTTAAAAAAATGAAATATTATCACTTACGTTACCTACCTGGAAGAGGAGAATTCAGCAAACATGAAAATACAGCCTGCATATATACTAGGCATAGTTAGTATAGCATCTTTGCTTTTAGAAGTTATCAGGAATTAAGAATTCAAAAGAAGAAAAATGTAACTTTTGTGGGTGTCTGTGTGTTGCTAACTCTTGCATTTTTTAGCCTATATTGCATGAATCATAGCAGTATTGGTATGTTTGTGTTTCACAAGTTTGAAGAAAGATCAATTAGCTCACCCCTCTATTTAAAGTGTGTTTCAATTCTATTTAAAGTGTCCTTGGATAGTATTCTTTGCAATTCAGATTTTTCTAATCTAAATATATGCTAGAAATGAAATGGGATTACAAGTTCTATTATTTTATCAGCCCAATTAAATAGCGGGAACAGCTAAACCCCATTGTGTAAACAGTCAAAATTCATAAAATCCTTCTGAAAACAGGCGTCCCTTGTACTAAGTGTGGAAAATACTTTTAGAGAGAGGAAGTACCTGAAGTTTCCCATGTTACCCCGATGCAAACTGCAGAAGCTACTGAAGCCACCCACAGTGCAACCAACCCACAGAAATGCCTAAGTGGAAGTGACAGATCGTGATGTTTTCTGAATGTTTTGGTTAACAGTTCTCATACCAAATTTAATCAGAATTTTTTTTAGAGGAGTGTAAAATAGTTGTTGTAAAAAGATTGTGACTTGGGAACAAACTACTTTAGCAGGATGTGTTTGAAATCTATGATTTTTGATTTTTATTTTGTTTCAATTTGCTGTTATGAAATGCTAACCTCCCAGGTCGGGATTTCACTGTGAGACTGTAGTAGTACTCTTTTATTCCTTTAGGTAATAATTTCAGTAAAAAATAAAGGGCCAAGAGGAACCAGCTGCAATCTCATCAAAAACCAGGAGGTATTCATCACCCATTAGCAAATAGCAAGAAAGGGATCTGTGGAAGAGGTTCTGATCCCTCAAAATGTGGAAATTAAGATTTATCTTATTGTGAATAATCACTACAGTACTGGGAGAATTTCTTTAATACAACCACTTAAAGAGGAATAATCTTAAGATGTAAATCAGTTATATAATTTCTGCTTAAAATAAGTACAACCTTTTGCAGACTCCATGCTTACTTGAAGACTGACTATATAAAACAGCCAAGAAGAATCCACATCTCCCTTACCTAGTAGTAACAGAGGTTTAATTTTTTAGTAGTATTTAAGCTTTGTTACCCACTGAGCTAAAAAAGAGTGGCAGACTAATTACTTGGGTAAAAGGGATTGTGTTAGCTCAGAGGTAAAAATCACAAGATTTGAAAGCTTATGTAGAGCGTAAATTGCAGATGTGTTGCAAATTCTATTTCTGATACTGTCGGGGCTGTTAGAATGACCTTGTGTATTCAAATGCTTTGTAGATAATTAAAGCTTGCAATTTATTTAGAGGAATCATTATTTAATGTAAGTGTTTGGACAAGAGTTATGAAACGATGCTTTTATTTCAGCTAGTTTTGGTTTACTTGCTCTGAGAGTGAGTAATAGTGAGAACATTTTCTTTCTTTTAAACTTTTTGGACTGACTGAATCTCATTCATAAGACATGTTGTCCCTTATTTGTCAATGTGACAAACTACGTGCCTCTAAAAATGGAGCTATGCATAATGCTGGCAATTTTGTCTTGATAATCAATGTAGGAAAATAAGGAGAAATTCAAGTCATCATGACCACTGTAAGAAATTTTTAAAAATTTTGACACATGTTGAAAATTGAACTATAATAGAGACCTGAAAAGAACCACCTTTCTCTTGCTTTATTTGGTCAAAAGAAAATTTAACAGCATTAGAATTTATGCTTTGATTTCAAGAGACATTGAAATCTAGAAGCCAAAAATAAATTTCAAATGAACTGTCACAGCAACAAGAAAAATTAGTGTGATGATGCAATGAGAAGTTCTTTAAAGAGAATGCAGTCACATGAGATTTTGATTTAAAAAGTATGCCAGTAAATGGTAATGAAAAATAACTTTTCATGCCTGTAGAATCATATAACCAGAGTGTGCCCAAAACCATAACCATTGCTAGCACAGGACATGATTGAGGAGTTTATTATCATTTTGCTATAGTAAATGGAGACTAATAATAAAATTTTATTGTTATCTTACAATGGCAATAAAATAATTGGAAATCATCACTTCCCTCTTGCTATTTTCTTCAGAAGAAATACAGTGAAAGTGATAGCACTTGC
>JACBWW010001270.1:0-14565 GCA_020086605.1 Lanius collurio
TCTCTGAAATACTCTTTATCAGCTGAGGGCTGACAGAGCATAGAATGTTCAAGTAATCGCCCTTCTCTTCTCCAGTCATGACACAAGACCTGGCTGCCCTCAGAAGACACGGTCTTCTGAACCATCCAATATCATCCCAATCAATACCTTCTAATTTCCACCATCTCGATGAGGTCCCCATGGAATAGCTCCATGTCCCAAGTGGTAGCCAGCAGGGAGGGAAGCAGAAGAAGAAGGATCACAACAGCCACTGATGGGTCATTCACAGGCAGCACCACAAAGAAAGAGGAGAGAGTCAGGCATTTCACAAGCTACTCTGTTCCAGCAGCCCATATCACCCTGCTCCTTTGAAATGTCTTCTGATGACAAGATTCATGTCCAATCCCAATGCTCACCTTTGGCACATGAGGAACTAAGATGCAGAATAGGGGGAAAAATTTCTTCTGACCTCCAGTCACCTGACTGTCAAGCAGATAAGAGAAAACCTCCACTCTCTTTTGAGGAAGGTGTTTGATAAACTCACCCTACAGCTAAAGTGATTTTGAAAGCCCACATTACCAGACCCAGAGTGGTAAAGAGCCGATGAATTAATCTGCTGACCAAAAAGGCAGCTTTAAATGAACTCTGGTACTTCCACTCTCTCTCCTTAGAACTTCAGCTTGAGATACCTGGGAGCGACTAAAGAAAAAAGTAATTTCCTTCATGCCCTGGTCAACCATTTCACACCCTCTTGTCCCTCCCAATAGCAATATCTGGCAAAATCTTCTTGGACTGCATTCTTTGAAGGACCTGAGGTCAACTGTGAATGACTTGTACTGCTCCACTTGGCCTACCAGCTCAGCTCAGCTCAGCTCAGCTCAGCTCAGCTCAGCAGCCTCCCAGCTACCTTTAGCTGCATAAGCACATGTCCTGCAATCAGAAAGGTGTGAATCTTAGGAAGGAAACAGACACTGGGAGTGAAGAGGGGAGATTAGTCCACACTCGGAGGAACAGGCAACAGCAACCAAACACTCTGGCAATAGCTTGTGTCTAGAAGCTCTCTACCTTCAAATCCACCTCAAGGGTCTGGCACTTGTGCTGACTTGCACAAAAGAACCCACTGCACCCTGCAGCAGTGGGCTCCTTCTTTCCAGCCTGGATGGAGACATGTCCTGTATTTTGCAAGCATGCCCAGGGGTTCAGAATGGAACATGCTGATCATGTTTAGCACCTTAAGGTGCTCTTTCTCTCCTAAAGTATGCTTGGTGAAATTACAGGCAGTGCTATCCCCACCTTTCCAAACAAATGACCCTCCTTCTACTGCAGTTGCCTTCAGAATACTGCCACTTCTTCATTTCAGACTATGCTTCCCTGGGAAGGATGCACAAATGGTTAGGGGAGTTGCAAGCACTGGCACCTGCAACTTTCAACTAACTGCATCTTCAGAAAGGCTTCTGACAACAGGCTGTTCTCTGGACACGAACATGGCAATGCCGAGGCAAGATAGATGACTTCACTGTACCTTTTAGCCCAGATCTCTGTGGCCAGAGAAGAAAGAAGCAGCATGTCCTGCTACTTCTGCTCATCCTCTCTGGTAGCAGCGGTACAAAACACAACACAGTTTTAAATTCTAACTCAGTTGGTGCTTTCCTGAAGAAGGTCAAGAGAAGTAAAGGAAAGTGACTTGGCTTCACGCTTGCAGCAAATGTGAATTTTCTTGTGGATTTCAGCATTCGGGATTTGAACCAGTAATGGGTTTTCTTCAGTAAATCCAAAGGACGATTGGCTACAGAAACTTGTATCTGATGCTACTGAGTAGCACTGACAGTTCTCTGGCTGTGATTAATTTTATTCCAACCTGCTTTCTCCGACTGTGTATCTGACAGCAGGACTTGCTCCATTCAGCCAGCAGCTCTTCCAGAAGAAAGCTGTTGTGAAACTGGTCGCACATCTTCACAACGCTGCCTCTTTAACAGTTTTCTTCCTGTGTTCAAATGTATTTTTCAGCTTCCTAAGGAGTGCAATGTCCATAACAAAGGAGACAAGATTTTCATGCAAAAATCGAGAGACCTTGAACTGCAGTGGCGAGAAAAACTCTGGTGTAATACCAGTGTCAGATGGCATGGGCCTGAAAAACACACTCACATCGATACTAACAGGCTTAGGAGAGACACAGAGCAGGGTGAGGGATTCCCAAAGAGGCTGAATTGACAGTGCAAAGGAGAGTTAATAGCAACCAGAGGCTCAGTTACTTTATCAGAGCTGCCCCTGTTTTCAGGGCCTGAAAGAACAGCTCAGCGACAGAAAGACATCCAGATCATTTGGCCGTGCTTACTCTTCTTGAACACTGTTTTCCATTCCATCCTAGTGTGGCTGCATACTGGCCACCGGTTCAAACCAGCACGTGAGCTACACAACAGTCTTTCAGAGGCAACACTGAACAGTTGTAGGTTCTGCCCTTGCCCTCGCCCAGCATGCTCCTCACACACACAGCACACTTGCACTTGCATCAAAACTCACAGGCACCACACGCACAGTTTCAGCCCCTGCACTAATTGTGGCCCTGGCAAATCTAGCCCTGGGTGGATTGTGCAGCAAGAAGCCATGAGGGCTGTGCTTCTCCCCGACTCCAAGCATTGCTCCAGAGGCCACACAAGCTTGTGTAGTCAGGCTGGAAGGCTCAGTGACACACAGAGATCAAGTCCTACCCACTGAGGGCACGTGTCCTTGTGGAAGGGGCTGAGGAGCCCTGGAGCTGGGGCAAGGGGAAGGGCAGGTCTCTTCTCCTGGGAGCAGAGGAGAGGGGAGAAGGGAGCAGGGAGGGCGTTCTCCTCCTGCCACAAGCAGGGCCAAAGGGGCTGTGGTGGGAGCAGTGCCTGCCCAGCAAAGGAAGCAAAAGGCAGGCACCTCAGCAAGCACAGTTCCCTCTCAGTGGAACAGCCAGTTCTGCTGTTGGCAGTGATCCTCCTCTGGGAGGTTCCTGCCTGCTCTCCCCACACACAACTGCTTGTTCCTGTCCCCACAGAGGGCTTCCCGCTGTGACGTGGGCCACAGCAGCTTGCTTTCCCATGCTCTGAATGAGGAGGAGGAACTTTTATAATGGCAGAGGGAGGATTAATTCATATTTTAGTTGTTTCAACCATCATGACTTCTGGTTGAGTTCACGAGGCAAAATTCACAGTCCTGCTCTAAAGTGTTGCACAAGTGCAATACCGAGATGTGACTGCTGGACACAATCACCGTTTGAGTCCCTTTGTCATTTCTTCAGGGAGCTGCACTGCATGGACATTCTCTAAGAACCACTGGGTTGAATATAAAGGAGGACACACTTCAGGCAATTTGAGAAAATTTTCTCCTTTTATTATTTCTTCAAACGTATAGATGTAGATATTACTGAAGGGCAACTATAACCAACGTAGCTCACTTGCCTAAACAAAGGGTAACTGGGAAATAATTTGCCACTAAAAATCCTAAAGGGCCTCTTGACCCAATGATAATGAAACCAGTTCCTACTATGAAATTTTGGACTACCTATTCTCCTAGAGTAAAGTGAGTTAAAACTATTATCTTCACTTTCACAGACTGAGATAAACTACATCTTTAAAAAACTATTGAACTTGCAGGTCACCGAAAATCTACATTAATTGTCTAACAAGCTAGTTTTTGGTCTTCCAGGTGTGCCAGGCAACCTCTCGGCATCGCTGTCTTCCGTGAGGATGTGAAGGTGGAGCCACTTTCTGCTTTATAGACTGGGGCAGCATTGCAACAATACCATCATGACTGGAAGGTGAAGGGCAAGGCACCGCAGAGATGTGTGTCTGCACCATGAATCCAGGTGCCGCAGCATCTGCCTTCCGTGGCAGCAGGAAAGCAGCTTCAGGATTGCCAGGGACAAATGCAAGAATTATGCAGTGCTCACGTGGCTGCCATCAGGTGGGAGCCTCCCCAGCACAGCTCTGTGCAGGGAACTCCTCTCAGTGGCTGCAGAGCAGCATCCAGAGGCGAAATCGCAGCTGACCGTAAGCTCGCATCGCCTCTCTGTGGGCAGCCGCATCTCGGGCCAGGGGCTCAAAGAGGTTGAGCGGCTCGAGCCTTCGCACTGCCGGCGGCAAGCTGATCTCCGCAGGAAGCCTCTTGTTGCCTAGGACAAAGTGCTCCAGGCGTTTCAGCTGCAGGCAGCGGTGCAGGTATGCCATGATGTCCCACAGCCGCCGCGCAAATTCCCTCCTGCGCCACTGGGACAGCGCTACGGTGGTCAGCACGTGCATGACCACAGTCTTCCAGGTCGAGCTGGAAAAACCTGTGCCCCTCTTGTGGTTTGACATGGAAGTGGTTTTCTTGCAAAAAAAGCCCTTCTAGTTCTTATCAGAACCAATTAATTGTCTGGCTTGATTACTGGCAAGTTTGAAGCCACTTAGGAGTTTGACACGCCTCTGCGAATCACATTTTAAGACAGACAGAGCCCAGGAAAGCTCTCTGGACTTCTGGCCATCAAAGCTGCAACTTGGGCCCCCGGGCCCTGCTCAGCCTGGCCTGACCCAGGAGGCAGCCGCCCCCTCCTTGGCCCTGTTCTGTCTGGGCCCCCCAGCTCTGCCCCATGCAGGTGGAGCTGGGCTGGCAGCGGCCCCCCTTCACCGCCACGGCAGAGCTCAGCTCCAACTCCCCCAGCAGAGATCATGGGACCGAGAGGGATAAGAGAAGTTCCAGCCGCGGCCGGGTGAGATTAACCCTGTTAGTGCTGTTAAGATTTCTTCAGAACAGATGGGCCTGAAAATGCTGATCCTCTCCCAGCGAGAAAGCAGAAAGAACATGAAGAGACACCCTAAGGTGTAAGTCAGTAGACAGAAGGGCTGAAACCCTGAGAGAAAAGAAAGAGGAGATGCTTCAAACCTGGAAGTTGAAAATCTGTTGCAAAAACCCTTTGGGGATGAACTGGACTCTTGGAGTCCCTGCTGTAATTTCATAGAGCATCGGAGGGGGGTAGAGCAATTGGGAGCTAAGGTGCCTCTGCATTTTCTCTCTTTATTCCTTTGGCTCCAGAGTGTTTGGACTCAGTTTTGCCTTCACCTGGAGGGGTGTGCAGTACACCCAAAGTTGATTCTGCCTAGGGGGTGGGGGGCATGGTCCCACCCTTTGATGTGGACTGATTCACTGATTGAACCGACTGTAAAAAGGAACCAGGAGGGGTCAATGTGAAGATGAGCCCAGTTCCGACAGATAAGGTTTGCTCCTAGAGATGAGTAAAGAAGACCTTGCTCCTGAACGACTCTGCCTTAAATTTACACCTCATGTTAGCTCAAATTGAAACCCTCAAAAAGCTGCTGTGGGAAAGCAGTGATTCGAGGTTAGGGACTTTTTCACTGCAAGCAGAAACCTCCCAGGCAGCTCTTTTGCTGTGATGTTGAACCTATAAGAGCATTGTCTCTAGTGGGAATGTCTCCATAAGGTCAGCAAGAAAGACTCAGACTCCTATCTCTTTATGTGAACTGAAAAGATTACAAAGGTGGTAAACCATCTGACATCTCAAGGGTTGTTTCTACATTATCAGCGTGGAGAAAGTGTGGGGAGGAAAAGTGTTCTAAGGGTTTAGTCTGATTCTAACTTTTGTTTCCTTCTTTTAGGTCTGCTAATAAACTTCTTAGAGTCTTTTAAGTTTGAGCCTGTTTTGTTTTCTCCTAATTCTTATGTCACAGACGTAAAATAAGTAAGTAAGACATGATCTGAACTAAACCACTACAGAGTTCTTTGTTTTTCTTTGCTTGTGCGTGTGGCTTTTGCATTCCCTATGCAACTGAATTGATCTCAAGTGATGGCGACCATCAAAGAGACGGGACTCCATAGATTGCTCATATGAAGGCCGTTTATTGATTCTTCTAGCTGTGCCTTTATACCCTTGTTTTATATAACAAGTAATATTTGCCAAGTGATATTGCTTAACATATGCCTCGTACTAACTAACACAGGTATGCCTAGAATGCACTATCACAGCATTTTTCTCAAAATCCCGCTTCTCTTTGCCAAGGCTTGAGGCCGAGCGAATCCACTCCTGTCATGAGCTGAGCAGTACTAGCAGTACGGCTCTCTAGGCCCTGCAGGCCCACATCTCCCCCTTTCTGTTCTACCAAATGGATTTTCTTGGTAGTCTTATCAATCAGTCTCTGCACACATTGCAAAATACATGGCAAACAAATCATCATAAGCAATAACATGGCTAAAATATAAATTCCTGGTTTAGCTACGTGTTTAAGCCAGCCAGTGAGCCCCCATCCATTAAGCAAGTACCCAAGCCAGTCACTGGCATCTACTATCCTTAATTTGGTCACACTGTCTTGAAGAGCTTGTATGTTAGCATGAATGGACAAAGAGTTGTCAGAAAGGTTCATACAACATAAGCCTTCGAAATCTTTGCAGCCGTGTCCATGTGCTAAAAGCAAAAAGTCAATCACAGCTCTGTTTTGAAGCGTCGCATGTCCTACACTCTCTACATCTGTCAGCAAGCCTGTTAAAGCAGAGCTAGTAGCGTTAGTTTGCTTTGCAAGCCAGCAGCCAAGGTTGTTTAAAGTTTTCAGTGCATGTGCCGTGCCTATAGCTGGGATAATTGAGGCAAACACTCGGGCTCCAGGGTTCCAAGACTCCACATTATCATCACAGTCAGGGCTGTTATGTGTGTGTGCTGCGCTTTGCTCTTACTGAGCTGTGCAGCGATGGGAAGTTGTCCCGGAAAGAGTGAAACGTGGTTAATCACCCAAAGGTGCAAGGGCCTCCTACAGACCTTCCTGGTATTCCCTTCCAAGCTCTGTTTCCACATATCAAAAACACATTGTCCATCAAGCCAATAGGGACAATTCCAGGTATGATTGGCTGAGACAAGGTATGATTGCACCAGGCAGAGGCATTGGCATAAATCCCTGTGCCTGAGACATCAAGACCAATTTTTTTGTCAGCAAAAGGCCCAGTGGTATAATTTAAATAAAAACATGCAAAGGCTTGCATAGATCCAAAAATGTCTAATTCTTGGGGTGGCAAGGAGAGGGTGAAAAAATCAGAAACTTTGTTCACCCCTAACCAGCTATCATTGGCAAGATACCACCCTGCTTGCCCAATATTCTTTTTACGATATTCATCATTGCACCACCACAGTGGTTCAATTCGTCCTGGGGCAACACAATCTCTGTGCATTGTTTCATTGTAAAGGGTATCCCATTCAGTTTTCCCCAAAGGTATAGCTACCAGACAAGTCTGGAAAGGATCACCAGGAGAGGTCATGGACAGGCACATTGTAGTCTCATTCAAAGCTTCAGCTAGTGTAAGCCATACATTGCCTTCAGGAAGGGATGGCATAGCAGCCACTTCCTGTTTGTCAAAAATCTTTAAGTATAAAAGGGTTAATATTTGAATTCTCCACATCTTGTCTTGGTTATAACTTGCTTATCCTACAATTTAACAATCAGGTTATTTTTGTTTGATTATACACAGTAAAATGTTTGATTATACACAGTAATATCTATAGCACGTTGATCTACGTCTGGGACCAGAGAGGTGCTGCCGAAGCACTTCAGGCCCTAATTAATCTCTAATAAAAACAAGCAGAGTAAATGATACAGTAACTTCGCAAAAGCAATAATAACATAAAGTTCTGGCAATATATGAGATTCTATGAGGATTTTAACTGTTGCTGTGTTGCAACTGCTGTTGTTTCTGTGTCTTCCAGCTTCAGCTTGCAGGTATCACAGCAGTTTCCGGATTCAGCAGTCTGGCGAGGGTGGAGCAGGCAAAGTGTCAGGTCGATCAGGATCCTCAGAAGAGGTCTTCAGGGGTTCTCTGAATGGTCTCGTGTTCTTGGCTGGAAGCCATTTGGGGCCAATTTCTGTGGAAACACAAGCAAAACCTCTTCCCCACGTGACAAGGGGATAGGGTCCCATAATTTCTCCTGTTTGTGGATCCTTAACTAGAACCGGGGCTTTTTGCTTTACTGCCATCTTAGAGCTGCTACCAAAATGCCTTACAATTGGAGGGTTAGGATCCATAAGTGAACAATTTAAAAAGTTAAACACATACAATGCTTTCTGCAATCGCTCTGCCGGGGTGGCACTCCCCATTCCCCCTTTCTGTTGCAACAGCAGGCGCTTCAGTGAGGCATGAGCCCTCTCGATAATGGCCTGTCCTGTGGGGGAGTGAGGAATTCCCGTTTTGTGTGTGACCCCCCAGAGAGCAAAAAAATTCGCAACTCTCTGGGAAATGTATGCAGGGCCATTATCAGTTTTGATCTGCTGGGGGATCCCCAGAACTGCAAAGGCACTCGAACAGTGACGGCAAACGTCTTTAGCTGATTGTCCTGTGTGACAGGAGGCAAACAAGGCACCGGAAAAGGTGTCTATAGAAGAGTGAATGTATTTGAGTCTCCCAAATTCAGAAAAATGAGTAACATCTGTCTGCCAAATTTGGAGGCTGTCGAGTCCTCTGGGGTTAACACCTCCCGTGAGGGAGGGGAAGGAGTGCCTCTGGCAATCTGGGCACACAGCCACAATACCGGCAGCTTGGCGTGTGGTCAAGTTAAAGGAGCGAGCAAGTGCAGCAGCATTCTGATGGAAAAATGAGTGACTAAGTTTAGCTTGGAAAAAGCGATCTGGCAAGTGAACAGTTAAGGTTAGCAAGTCTGCCTGACGATTTTCTTCTGCAATAAAACCAGGTAAAGTAGTGTGAGACCTAACATGCATAACAAAGTAGGGGTGCTGTCTGTTATCTAAGAGGAAAACAAGCTGTTGTAAGCAGTAAAACAGATCTTTGTTGGGCACGTCTTTCAGAACAGCAGCTTCAGCCCTCTCCACTAGTCCTGCAACATAAGCAGAGTCTGTTATCAAGTTTAAAGGAGCAGTAAAACGTTGAAAAGCTCGGACTACAGCTGCCAATTCTGCAATCTGGGGAGAACCCGAAACTGTAGCAACATCTGAATCCCACCGGGCGAGATCGGTGTTCCACCATAGCAGCACGGACTTCTGTGTGCGACCAGACCTATCTGTAAAAACAGTCAGAGCCTTTAGAGGGATGTCACTTCTCTTGGGTTTCATCAGGAGATTGAAACTGGTGGCCACAAGTCTGTGCTTTGGGGGATGTGTCAACAGTGGTCCAGGAAAGTCTGCAAGAGCTATTTGAAAAACTTCAGATTGTTGCAACAACCACTGTAAATGAAATGCAGTAACAGGCAAACAGATAAGACAGAAATCCACACCTGCAAGTGTGGTAAGTCTCTGTCTCGCTTTAACAATGAGTAAGGCAAACATTTCATGTTGTGTAGTTACAGTTTTAGACATTTGATGTGGCAAAAAAATCCATTCAATAATCAGCAAAGGGTCAGGCGCTTTAGGATCCCACTGGAAAATCAAAGCATGGGGTTGTTTAGCTGGATTCAGATTTATCAATGAAAAGGGCAACTCAGGGGCGCACCGGGCTGCCTGCCGATTGGAAATAGCGTCAGCTACCAATTGCAGTGCTTGGCAGGCCTCTGGTGTGAGGTGCCGAGGTGAAAGGAGATCAGGCTCTCCCTTCAGCAGCTCAAACAGAGGGCCTAAATCAGTGTTTGAAATTCCTAATAAGGAACGAACCCAATTGATTTTTCCCAAAAGTTTCTGAGCATCATGCAAGGTGCGAATGTCAGCATGAATTTGCAAAGGCTGAGGAGAAATACTCTGGGTCCTAATGCGCCACCCTAAATACCTCCAAGGGGGTTGGCGTTGAATTTTTTCAGGAGAGACACAAAGCCCTGCTCGGGTTACAGCAGCAGTGACAAGGGCTAGGGCTTCCTCCATGACTTCTTGTTTTTCTGCTGCAACAAGGATGTCATCCATGTAATGATATAACAAAGCAGCAGGCATTTGTTGACGAATGGGGTTAAGAACTTTTGCTACAAACCACATACAAATCGTGGGGGAGCATTTCATGCCCTGCGGAAGAAAAAGCCAATGAAATCTCTGCAAAGGGGCTTGCATATTTAGGCTTGGAACAGAAAAAGCAAATTTAGGAGCATCATCAGGATGCACAGGAATATCAAAAAAGCAATCTTTCAAATTAATGACTGTTAAATGCCAGTCTTGGGGAATCATAGTTGGGGAAAGCAAACCAGGCTGAAGGGTCCCCATGTCTTCAATGACATTATTGATTTTTCTGAGATCTTGGAGCAAGCGCCACTTGCCAGATTGTTTCTTAATAACAAACACAGGTGAGTTCCAGGGACTGGTAGAGGGGACTATACGTCCCTTTTGCAGTTGCTCTTGGACAAGGTCAGTGAGTGCGCGTAGTTTGGGCAATGGAAGGGGCCATTGATCCACCCAAACAGGTGTCTCAGTTTTCCAGGTCAATTTTGGGGTGTCACGCGCCTCAACGGCCCCAATTAAAAATCTGACTGCCTTTTAATTCCCCATTGGGAGAGCACATCCCGTCCCCACAACGCCATGGGCACAGGCAGTACAAATGGCTTTACAGAGGCTGTGCGACCGTCAGGTCCTGTCACGTGAATGATAGCGCGACTTTGTTGACTGTAGCTATTTCCCCCAATTCCAGTGAGGGTTTGTGGCACCTCGGTGAGGGGCCAAGTCGGAGGCCACTTGGCCTGAGAAACAATGCTTACATCTGCACCTGTGTCCAAAATTCCTGTGACTGTCACCTGTTGTCCCCGCAGTGACAGGGTACATTTATAAACAGGACGTTTGTTAGAAATTTCTTGCACCCATAATATTTCTGGGGTTCCTGTGGAACCAAATCCTCCCTTTCTTGTGTCACACCCTGCTACAGGGGGTGTCAAATTGCGTGGAAAGATAATTAATTGTGCAATGTCTGCACCTTTTGGAACAGTACAGGGTGGAAAGGGAGTCCAAGCCATGATTTTTATTTCTCCTACAGAGTCTGAGTCTATGACTCCTGGCAGGACAAAAAGTACTTGGAGGGTAGTTGAGGACCTACCCACCAGCAAGGCACTCGTCTGAGGTCCTGGTGGGCCAAAGATTCCTGTAGGGAGCAAATGAACAGTGGAATCAAGCAACGTCACTGTGTCTGAGGTTGCCAAGTCCAGGCCGGAGCTGTCTGTGGTTGCTGGATGTAGACTTGAGATGACCCTTGGCTGGGTATTATCAGTGGCTGCTCCTGCGGGGCTGGCAGAGTCGGAGCTGGCATCTGCGGCTGGAGCTGTATTGCACGGGAAATAGCAGTATCCTGGAGAGGGTCCTTAAATCATATGGTGTCATGGTGTGGGCAGCAAATACAGAGTCAAGCAAGCTTGCAAAATGCGGTGAGCCAATACCGTGTTCTGTAGCTGCACGGCGTAACTCTTTAATCTCCGAAAAAGACAACTGTTCCCAGTGGGCAGCCCGCTTTCTAGTCCCTGTGTATATCACAGGTGCTACGATTCTTTCGGCAACTTCTAAATCACCCTCTCTTAGTGCTTGTTGTTTTAAGCGGAGCCAGTTGTCATGAGGGTCAGGGGGATATAAATCAGGCTCCTTATCAGTATTAATAGGTCCAGGATCAAAGGGATCCCCATCCGGACCGTCACTGTCTTCATCATAGTTAGCAGCGAAAGCCTTTACAGAGCGCAGAGGGGTCGGGTGCAGGGGCTGCCCTTCTTTTTCCCCTCTACACATGGAGCTGAAGCAGCAGAGGTTTGTTGTGGCGGGGGGGCCAGTGAGGTGGATAAACACTGGGAAGCAGTATCATCGGTATTTAAAGAATTTCGAGACTCCTCTGACGAAGTGGAGGAGCGAGCAGCAATCTGGTTATTAGCAGCAGTTTCTTCAGGTGTTAAGGTAGTCTGAGAGTCTGCATCAGCAACATAAGGTTTCTCTGCCTTTTGGGAATTTCCTTGTGCCTTCAAGGCTTCAAAGGTTACTCTCCAAGAGGGTAGCATTTGTGCAGCGGCTTTGTTTCCTTTCGTGGCCAAGTCCCATAACTTAACTCCTGCCATGTCCCACAGATCTGATGTAAAGATCGTGGATTCTGTGACTCCCGGGACCTCTGCCGCTACCCAACATAATATAAGTTTTAAATCATGCGAAGGCAGAGTTTTATCATGCTGTTTTAGCAGTTTAAGCATAAGTTCATAAACGTCTCTTTCTTGGCCAGAAATCCCCTGGCCCATAGTTCCCTGCAGTGTAAAACCCCAAACCCAGCAGGGGTAGCTCACCTCCTTTTCTCGGAGAACGCCGGTCGGCTTCCCGCTTCCTCTCAGCGCCTTTTCGTTCAGCAGGGCTCGCCACCCGGTCGCCTGCCTCGTCACCCAGCTAGGCGATCATCGCTCCTCACACGAGGGCACCATTTGATGGCGACCAACAAAGAGACCAAACTCCCCTGTAGCAGGGGATGCAGAGAGGACCTTCTCCGTGCTGGGCAGGCTCAGCTTTACCTGGGCTGCAGCTGGGGGTTTCTTGCTCCTTCTTGGACCATCCCAGAACGATCCTGTTTCTCTAACACCACATATTTATAGAGTAACCCTGTAGATTGATCGATAGGTAAAGACAGATATGGATATAGATGAATATAGATGTAAAACCTGGGTTTCCACGGGAATGTGCCCTTGCTTGGGGCACGCTGCCAGTGATGCCAAGGTTGTGATTTGACCCCACAGGGGCCATTCCCTTTAGAGTTGGACTCCACGATCCTTGTGGGTCCCTTCCAGCTCACAAGATTCTGTCAGTCTTTGAAGTGGCCTCGTGTGACCCCCACCAGCACTTACAGTGCCAATGGTGTTGTTGTGGTTGTTTTCCCAATTATTTTGTTACTTTTGCATTAAATGCTTGTGAAGTGCCCCCGCTGTCCCTTGTGTCCCCTGGGCACCGACAGCCCCGTCCCTTGCCCTGCTCCCCCTCCCACCTTCCATCCCGGCTGGTGGAGCCTTGGAGCTGCCGTGGGGCTGTGGGGCTGCCCCGGGGGCTGCGCCCCGAGCCGGGGCCCCTTCCCAGTGCTCCCAGTCTGCCCATCCAGCCTCCAGCAGCCAGCTCCCCCTCCCCGCTCACCTGTGGGACACTCCTGGGGCCGCGCCGGACAGAGCGGGCGGTGACCCTGTGCTTCCCCTGCTGCTTTTCTTCTTCCTGCTCCTCTTCCTCTCTCTCTCCTCTTCCTCCCGCTCCTTCCTCACCCCTCCTCCTTCTCCATCCCTTCTCCTGCTCCCCCGGGCCCAGCGCCCGCCCTTGGCCCCCCCTTTTCCCAAGGCGGTCGCATCCCGCGGGAGGAGCCGGGATGGAGCTGGGGCAGGTCGGGCTGGGGCAGCGCTGGGCTCTGGGCCCGGCCTGGGCGCCCCCCACGCACCCCCTCCCCAAATTCCCCTGGCAGGGGGCTCGGAGGGGGTGCCGGCGCCTTTTGGGGTTTGCAGCGCTGCGCACTGATTGGCTGCAATTTTTAGGGGGATATTTTGCCAAGGCTCTACCTGGTTACTGATGACGACACAAAAACACCGTGCTCCCACTGGCTGAGCACTTTTTGGGGTGCTGCGCCCCCACTCCCAATCCTTTCCAGGTCACCACCACTTTACTGAGAGCAGCACCGACCCTTCCCAGGGTTCCAGGATCCCGAGGCACCATGGATGGAGCGTGGAGCCTCCCCTGGGTGCTGCTGCTGGCCCTGAGCCTGCCCGGCCTTTGGGGGGATCCAAGGTGGCCTTTGGGGGTCCTGGAGCCACAGGGTTGGGATCTGGGGTGCCCTGGATCCTTAGGAATGGAGGGACCAGGAGGGATAAGAGGGTCCAACCCTCTTTTTTCAGAACTTTTTTGGGAAGGGCGTTGTCCCATCTTCCTCTTTTTTCAGGGTTTTTCCCCTATTCCACGATTTTTGGGGTTGGGAGTGGTCAAACTATCTTTTTCCATGATTTTTGGCGTCTGGGTTTTTCTCAAAACCCCTGTTCCCAGGAGTTTTGAGCAGCTGGGTGTCTCAAGACCCCCCTGTTCGCAGGGTTTTAGGGGGCTGGCTGTGTCCAAACCCCACTGGACCCAAGATTTGGGGAACTGGGCATTCCAAAATCCTCTTGTCCCAGGATTTTGGGAGGTTTGGTGTTCCCTAACCCCCCTGCTCAGAGGACATCAGAAACTTGAGGGTGCCCAGATCCCCCTGTTTCCAGGATTTTTGGGGTCTGCCTGTTGCACAACCCCCCATTTCTGCAATTTTCAGTGCTGGGAATGCCAAAAATCTCATTTTTTCATCATTTTTACCTCCTGGAGCTGCCCAGTCAAAGATATCCAGCAGCACCGGTGCACCACAAAATGGTGATGGAGATGTGCAGGGGCTCAGGTGTGCCCAAAAACGAGGCCCCAGCTGAGGGCGTTCTCTGCTTGGCTGAGCGCTGCCTGAGGCCTGGGGCTGCACCAAGGGGGGACACCCTCCTCCAGTGGGGATGTCCCAAAAACAGGGGACCCACACAAGCCCCTCGCAACCACGAGGGGTGGGATGGCTCTGCCTGGATGCTGGGAGACACCAAAACTGCTCAGTCCCTGCCCTCTGCATAGGGACAGGAAATACAAAGAAAGGCCCAGGAGCTGAGAGAAGGAGTGGGAGAGATCCTGCCCCGAGCACCGGCACGGGCACAACAGACCCAGCCTGGGCACAGGG
>JACBWW010001271.1:0-14552 GCA_020086605.1 Lanius collurio
ATTCCAATAAGAACAGTTATTCCAAAATGGATACGAAGGCAAATCAAGCTCTTCTCCAGCTAATGCAGCAATCTGCAGCTTGACTTTTTTGCTGCCTTGTGGATGTAAGTGGGATGAGGATCAATGGGTTGTTTTTCTTCAATTTTGCAAATGTGTCAATTACTCCATTAGGGCTGATCCCTTCAGCAGTAATTTTCTTAGTGAAAAAAAGTTTTTGTGATTGCTCATGTCATGTAGTGCTGCAATAAGGTGCTCCTAAATATTCCTGAGAATTAATTCCCATGTTCACCCAACATATAATTTAAAACCCAAGCATCATGTCTGTCACCTTGAAGGGTTTCTCTTTCTCTCAAGGGCTTGGCATGAGCTCTGGGCATTGTACATGCTATTTAAGTAGCAGGAACCACACCAGCCAAAGGTGTCCTCTCACTGAGGGGGCACATCCCCATTGCAGCACAAGGCTCAGGGTGATCATGGGAGAGCTCATACATAGTCCTCTGAGTCACAGCACAGGTCCCTGTGAACATGCACACCTGAATTCCCACTTCATATTACTTATCCTTAAAAACTTCCAGTGAAAAAATTGTTTCAAGGGTAGTCTGCCTAAGTTTTTACATCCCTTGAGTTAGTTAGAAATGTTAAATTTTTTGGTTTGTTTTTTTTTTTTTTTTTTTGGCTACATTTTAAACTGACACACTCTTCTCCTATAGTACTTCTGTAATAACAAGTACACTTAGGAGGGGTTTTGTCTATGTACCTGTGATGGTGAGGATAAAAAAGAGGAAAGGAAGGTGCTCCGTACCTGTGACTACACAAAACCTTCCGTTCCTGCTCTTTTACCATCACAACTGCTTCTTGACTTTCACTGGCTTCACAAAGCTCAGTTCGTTTATGAATTTAATGGGCTGTAGTTGCAACCACTGACTGTAATTTTCTGTTTCACCTGTTGTATTGTGTCAGGCTGGAGTGAAGTTAATTTTCCCCACAGCAGCACTCCCAGTGCTGTGCTGTGCACTGGGAGCCAGAAAGGTGTTGAGGACACCCCGGTGTTTTGGCTACTCTGAGCAGCTCTGGCACAGCACCAGTGACATCTCTCCAACACCCCCCTGAACCTGGAGATGAGCAAGATCTTGAGAGGGGACACAGCCAGGAACACAGACCCAAACTGACCCAAGGGACTTTCCATACTGCCTGACATCAGTTCAGCAATGAAAGTGAGGAGAAAGGAGGACAAGGGGGTTCTTCATTACAACATTTGTCTTCTGGAGCAACCCTTAAGTGTACTGAAGCATAACTTCCAAAGAAGGACAAGTTGGACAGGTAAAAAGGTCAAAAATATCCCTGGTCAATGCAGGAGGTTGGACAAGATGACTTTTAGAGGTCCCTTACAACCCAAACTTTTCTGTGCTCTTCTAATTCTGTCTCTGGACATCACCTTGCTGATGGTAGGTAAGGATAAATTTTCTGCTTTCCCATGCTTCTGTGTGATGTTTTTGCTTTTGCTATACTAAAATACCTAAAATAATGATGATTTTTATAATCTTATTTTCTTCCTTTCTGTCCAGCTGAGGAGGGGACTGTTCAAGCAGTCTGATGAGGAGAACCTGGAATCCAGTCAGGATCAACCCACCACAGATATTTTTTCATAGTAAATGCAGGCATATTTAGTTTTTTTTTTCCAGTTATTCTTTATTTTCATGGGAAAACTAATGAATCATTATCTTTTTCTAGATATCTGCCTACTTTTATCCTCTTTAAACACATGGAAAACACTATCTGTGAACACTGAATTTCTCTGCATCAAGGAGATCTTCTGATCCTATTGTTGCTGTTCATTGTCTGCTCTAAAATTTTCTACATTGTTGTTTTAATGACCACTGCATGAAGAAATATTATTAACTCTTCTCCCTCTTCAATCCCTTTTTTCAGTTCTGCAGCTGTTATTCATTCAGGCTTGTTGGTTGTTTTTTGGGGTTTTTTTTTTCCTCTTTGGAGTTTTATGGTAGTTTTTCTCTTAATCAATCTGTACAAAGTTTTTCTAATCCTTTCCTCTCTCCTGGTGGTCCAACAGAAGTCTGAATTTGATCTTTCCATATTCCTGGTTAACCATCATCTTATTATTCATATTTCTATATCCATCTGCACCAAGCTCAGAAAGTCAGAGAAAATTGAAATATTTGTAAATTAATTGTGGCAGAGAAGTGGCCAATGTTACTTGGTGGATTTTTTTTTTATTATTTCAACAAGTAGTGAGTATGTAAGTTGTGTTTTAGGCCAGAAAAGGAGGCTGAGGAGGGACCTTATTGCTCTCTCCAACTCCCTGAAAGGAGGTTGCAGACAGGTGTGGGTCTTTCCTGAGTAACAAATGACACAACAAGAGGGAAGAGCCTCAGCTGTGGCAGGGGACGATTGGGTTGAATATTAACAAAATTTCTTCACTGAGAGGGTAAGTCAGGCACTGGAAGAAGCTGTTCAGGGAAGTGGTGGAATTGCCATCCCTGGAAGTGTTCAAAAGCCATGTGTTTGTGGCACTTGGGGAGCTTGGTGGTGAACATGGCAGTGCTGGGCTAATGGTTGGACTTGATGATCTTAGAGGGCCTTTCTGACCTTAAAGATTCTATGATTCTTCGAGGACAGCCAAAATACCTACTTTCTTTAAACCACTTATAAATATTGCCAAACTAGTTGAGTATCCTGAGAAACTAAAACAGTGTGGATTTTTTTCCTTTCTTCCTTGTTTCCCATCATTCCAAAATGAAATTAAATCTTCACTCAGTGTTCTCACAGTGTGGCCTGTGCAGCAGCTGCCCCCTGAGAAGAGGTGAGGACCTCAGACTCACACCTTTCCAATTAGTTTGGAGACAGTATGACTGGAAGTAATCCTGCAAGAATAGAGGGATGGGGCAAGTTAACCTTGCTGTGCTCTCTTCTCCTTAAGCATGTAGGACTTTGGGATGCGCTGCGCGTTCCTCCTCTCCTTGTGACGCCTGTGACAGCTCCCTGGGGACACAGCTGTCACTGTGCCAGGCCTGCAGCACTGCAAAGCAGGAAATCTCCTGCTTAGGGAGTGCCTTGGCAACAAATCAGCATGAACAGAGACTGAGCTTATTGGAGCAGTGGACTAGTGTGGCAAATACTCACCTGGCTTTAAAGAAAAGGTATTTAAACTCCACGGAGGTGTTCATACTTGACACTGAAATTGCCCAGGCAACCACTGAGGCATCATGGCCTTCTCTTCACAAAAGCCAATTATTTCCAAGGTTTGACACAAAGCAGTGAATAAGCTTTTGACATTTTGATCAGAATTATTGTTAAACAGAGAATTCTCTATGCTTTTGTGTCATCTTTTGTAAGCGCAAACCACTCATTTGTGTTGAGCAGTGACGGTGAACAGCCTATGAAAAGAAAATGTGCATAGTAAGGGCTGTTCTTTACCTTACAGTTCACTTATGGATCTGTTCAGGGTTAGAAGGAAGGAATAAGAAGCAGTCTGAGATCAAGAATTATGTCCTTTCCCTCCATCAACTAGTCAGCTGGTATGGGAATAAATCCTCAACTGTGGGCATTTAGAGAAGTTAGCAGGTTTTGACAACCTATATCTTAGCTTCTGAAGCTCCATTTATGTTGCACCAGAGAGCAGTTCAACTCAGCAGGCAAATTAAAGGTTTTCCCTCTTCTTGCACCAGGTGGTCATCTGAAACCTAACTACTAGCCCCACATGACATTGAGGACAGCTGGCAAATTAGGCCTTAGGGCTGCTTTGAAACAGTGTGGGTGTAATCTTATTCCATAAAATTATTAAGACAACAAAAGCAGTTCCCTATAGAGAAGAATTACTGTCAGGATATGTACAGAAATGATTCTTAGAGGCTGAGCTCCAAGTGAGTAATTAAGTACAGCTTGTTTTATGAAACAGTAAAAAGCAATTTTATTTTTCAAAATCCTTTGAATTTAACATGCAGAAGATAATGAGTTCACAACCTACCTATTGTTTTCAAAGACTGACTCTAATATGTATGAGATTTATTTCAAGATTAAGACACCTAAATGAGGATGTTCACCGGTGTGCTCTATATTCAGTGGAGATTGAGCCATTCACCAAACTAGTGATGGTGTCAGGCTTTAGTTACCTACATGCAGGTCTCTGGGGACATGTAACCTTTGTGGCCTCTGCTATATGGGAACAATTCTGAAAGTCAGCTAGACCAGGCCTGAGGACATCTCAGATGGTTCTGGGTGTCTCTGTGTGAACAGCTGAGCTCTGAACCACCACTGATCCCTGCAGGAGGTGCACCTGGACACCTCCATGTTCATTTGCTGTTTTAATCTGGAGCTAACTCTCTTGCTATTTGGGTCAATCCTGGTGTCAGTCCAGGCTGGGGAATGAACAGACCTAGAGCAGCCCTGTCAAGGATTTGATGCTGGTGGGTGAGAGGCTGGACATGCCCCGGCCATGGCACTCACAGCCCAGAGAGCCAAAGGTGTCCTGGGCTGCACCCAGAGCCCCGTGGGCAGCAGGGCAGGGAGGGGATTCTGCCCACCTGGAGCACTGCATCCAGCTCTGGGGTCCCTGCACAGGAGGGACGGGGACCTGCTGGAGCCAGTCCAGAGGAGGCCACCAAGATGGTCAGAGGGATGGAGCAGCTCTGCTATGAGGAAAGGCTGGGAGAATTGACATTGCTCATCCTGGATAAGAGAAGGCTTTGGGGTAACCCAATCACAGACTTCCAGTACCTGAAGGGAGCTTAAAAGTTAGATGGGAAGGGACACTTTACAAGGGCCTGGAGTGACAGACCAAAGGGGAAAGACTTCAGACTGTAAGAAGGCAGAGTTAGATTAGATATTAGGAATAAAATTCTTCACTATGAGGGTGAAGAACCATGCAAAAGAGAAATTGTGGTTGCCACATCCCTGGAAGTGTTCCAGGCCAGGTTGGATGGAGCTTTCAGCAATCTGGTGAAAGATGTTGCTTTCCCTGGCAGGGGAAAGGGAATTGGAAATGGATGGTCTTTAAGCTCCCTTCCAACCCAAATCATTCTATGATTCTCTGATTCTCTGAATTAAGAAAAAAGTTAATATCACCGGTAAAAGAACCCTTTTTTTCCAAGTCAAAAGGATGTCTTCTGAAATATAAAATTCCCAGTGATTTAGGTTTTTATGGCTACTTCTGTGCTCTTTTAGGAGCATACAGCTCAAGGATGGGGAGATTGGATCAAACATCTCAGGGTTCACTGGCTCAAGCTCCTTGCACGTCTATTGTGTGCAGAGGCAGAGCAAGAGCAGGATTTGACCTTCACTTTTTTATTCTGCCTTTCTACTTGCCCTCTATGCAGTGCAGAATATGAAAAAAGTTTAGGTAGCTCAGACTATCCGAGCATTCATGTTGAAAACAGAACCAAGCCCAAGAAAACACAGGAGTTTGGTGTCATGATTGTTTTTCAGTTCCTCATCCACAAAGAAGAGATTCTGAGGGTTTTTACTTTCAATAATACTCTTTTTGAGTCTGCGTCATCTACACATTATGTTTTTGTGCAACATCCAGTGAGAACAGCCCCAAGCACTTTTACAAACCTTCCTCCCCATTCCACAGACAAGTCAGGCACATAAATTCTCCTGACTCCATAGTGATCTGGTCCCTGGGCTTTGGGCAATATCACTAAAACCCATAATTCTCCCCCTGGTTTAGGACTTAGCTGATTCCTCCATGGTGACTGCTGCCTCTTCTCAGGCCAAAGAGCAAACAGCCAGACCCAGCAGATGTGTCCAAATGACTGGAACACCCTTATTTCCACATGACTTTCCCTTTAAACAGATGTTTTTGCTCACTGCCTCTTCTGATTCACTTTTGCCAGGTGAAGATAACATTTAATTTCAAAGGGCAGATGTCTTTGTGTGCCAGTTTATTCAAAGGTCTGTGTCTCTACCACATGCAACAGAATGAAGTACAAACATGTTTCAAACTGGATTGTGTTTTTATGTGTGTCTGCAGAAAGAGCACCTGTCCTCTGCATTGCTGTAATGCAACAAATAAATAACAGAATACAGAGGTGGGAAGAGAAGTGAAAAGTTTATTCAAATTGTGGGCTTGTTGTACAAAAAGAGTTCTAAATTACATCTCTTAAAATTAGGGAAGAGTAGTATTATGGCATAGTATTTTCACACTTACCTGGATCTCAGCCAGTTAGTAATGCCTCAGTTATTGGATTCCATTCAGTGCATAATCAGGTCCTAAGCTCTATCTCCCAGTCAGTGTTGGGGCACCAGTCACTTAAAGAGGACACAGCTGATTAATCATGCCTTCCAGCCCTATCTAAAATCACACATAATGTTATCTATTAGCTTGTATTAGCACATCAATGAACTGGTAGTTGTTCTTTGAACAGTTGTACAGACATCAGAAAGAGCTATCAGCAGTTTAATAGGTTAATGAAAGATGATTGTCTTTCCTACCTAAACAAAAAAAGCCAGAGTAGCATTTTTACCCTTAGTAGCTTATGCACACAACAGAAATGAAATAACTGGACACATCAATTTGCCTGCACACTTCTGAACACACAGTAATGATATCCTGTATTGAAAAAAATTAAAAAGCCAATTCTTTTTTTTCATCTGGGTTAACTTTAAAAGTATTCCAATGTTATCAATCACAGAATGGTTTGGGTTGGAAGGGACCTTAAAGCTCATCTCGTTCCACCCCCTGTCATGGGCAGGGGACACTTTCCACTATCCCAGGTTGTTCCAAACTCTGTCCAACCTGTCCTGGAACACTTCCAGAGATGGGGCAAATTCTCTGGGCAGCCTGTGCCTGGACCTCACCACTCTCGCAGCGAAGAACTTCTTCCTTACATCTAACCTAAATTGCTTCCTTTTAGTTTAAACACATTGTTTCTACTGCTACAGGCCCTGCTAAATAGTTTGTCTCCATATTTCTTATTAGCCCCATTTAGACCCTGGAGGGGGCTCTAAGACCTCCCTGGACTTTTCTCCAGGCTGAATACCCCCAGCTCTCTCAGTCTGTACCCATAAAATGCTTCATCCCTTGGGGCATTTTATGGCCTTCTCTGGACTTGCTCCAACAGGTACATGTCCTTGGGGACCACAGAGCTGGATGCAGCACTACTGGTGGGGTCTCACGAGAGTAGGGTATAGGGGCAGAATCCCCTCCCTCAGTCTGCAGCCCATGGTGCTTCAGACAAAGCCCAGGACATGGTTGGGGTTTTCTGGGCTGCCACTGCACATGGCTGGGTCATGTGGAGCTTCTCATCAACCAACACCACCAGGTTCTCCCCAGGGCTGCCCTCCTATTCTCTGCCCAGCCTTTATTTCTGATTGGGATGGCCCTGATGCAGCTGCAGAACCTGGCCCTTGGCCTTGCTGAACTTCATGAGGTTCACACAATTCCACCCCTCCAGCGTGCTCAGGTGCCTCTGGATGGCATTCCTCCCCTCCATGTGGGACCTCACCACAGAGCCCAGTATTGTCACCAAACTTTCTGAGTGCCCTTGCTGCCACTGTCCATGTCCCTGACAAAGGTATTGGACAGTCCCAGCCCCAGTAATGACCCCTGGGGAACACCATGCAGCACAGGTTGCCACTTGAACCACAACTTGGACACCTGGACAAAAACAGTCATTGAACACAACTCTGTGGCCATCCAGCCACTTCCTCATCCACTGAGTGGTCTATCCATCAAATCCATGTCTGCTCAACTTAGAGATAAGTGTATTGTTCAGGACAGTACCAAATGCTCTGCACAAATCCAATCAGATGATGTCAGTTTCTCCTCCCTGATCTACCACAAGCTGAAACCCCACCACAGAAGGGCACCAAATTGGTCAGTTGTGATTTGCCCTTAGTGAAGCCATGTTGTCTGTCATCAATTCAATCCTTATTTTCCATGTGCCTTAACACAGTTTCCAGGAAAATCTGCTCCATGATCTTGCCTGGCAACTGAGGTAAGACAGCTTTTCCTTGGGTCTTTCTTATTTCTCTGTTTAAAAATGGGTGTTCTGCAGCCCCCTTTCCAGTCCTTGGGGACTTGAGTGCCACACCCTCTCAGGTATGGTGGACAGTGGCTTAGCCATTAATTTCACCACTTCTCTCAGTATCTGCAGGTGTATTTCATCAGGCCCCAAGGACCTTCAGTTTTCTCAAGTTGTCTCAAACCCAATCTTTGACAGTGGGCAGTTCTTCATTTTCTCAGTTCCTGCCTCTGCTTTCTGCAACTTGGGCAGTGTGTCTGGAGCACTTCACAGGCAATGAGACCTCCTATTTCCTTCTGGAGCCCTTTGGAACACATTTTCTCTTATCTCTCTGTAATCACCAACATACTTACAGAATCTTTTTAAGATGCCCTTTATGTGCCTGGCCAGGTTTAATTCTTCCAGGATTTATGTTTCCTACCCTGATCCCTGGCTGCTCAGAAAATCTCTCTGTATTCCTCCCAGGCTACCTGTCCCTGCTTCCACCCTCTGTAGGTTCCCTTTCTTGTGTCTGAGTTTGTCCATGAGCTCCTTGTTCATCCACACAGGGCTCCTGGCTTTTTTGCCTGATTTCCTCTTTGATAATCCCCACTAAAACATCAGGGGAAAAAAAAATCAAAACCCAAGGAACAGAAAAAAATAGTGCAAGATCATAACAAAAAGAACAACATGACCAGTTACAGGAGTGGAAAAAGCCTAAGGCATTAAAAACAAGCTTAGTCCTTTGTACTTGTGGTACAATGGGACTTTTCGACAGGTTATCACTATGATACCAAGTATATAGGAAATTGGTTCCATTGTAAAACTCTGAGCCTTCAGAAAACAACCCTTACAGGCACCTTTAATCTACTGAGGCACACAAAGCCTTCTTAACTCACCTGTGCAGTGGTTTGAGTAAAACCTGCAGCTGCAGCTGTGTTTCCTCTGAGGTCCTAGGTAAGGGTCAGGCTTTTGCTTTTGCTCTGTGACTCTCTGATTTTTTTGCACTTGATTTTTGAAATAAAACAGACTTCTCAATTCACTTCATTATCCACAAATTTGGGACATTAAAAAATAACCCAGCATTGACATCCATGATAAAACTATGAAAGCTGGCAACAAGTTATTTACCTATATCACAGTTCAGAGCTTCAGTCTGGTATATAAGGGGTTTTACTCATGAAGATGTCCTTGCACATGCCAATGTAGTGGGTCATCTTGTATAAGTGTTAGCAAGCCACCAGTGAAAAGCCATTCATTTGGAAACTAGAAAGAGAAATATTTATTCTACTTTGTAATATTAGGATTCTTTTTGAAGCTGTGTTTTTTTTTTTTTTTTTTAGCTGCAATTGAAATGGTAGTAGTTAATGCAGAAATCAACAGAAGTCCAACAAATTCTTTGGCTTCCACATGACATTGTTCAACGTTAATGTAAATAGGCACAAATCCCAAGATTTTTTAAAGCGTACATAGCTCCACTGAGTACAGTAAAAAGTAAGTTTGTGCCAAATGGGACATAAACTATGACAAGAAATACCCAAGTTGCTTCACACTAATGCTGCTGCAAAGTACCTGTTATAAATGAGAGTCTGTTTCTGGACATTCAACCCCCAAGCTCACATTCACCTCATTCACCCTTTCTTTTTATACTGTAAGGAGAACAAACCTCAGACAGGACTTTCTGGCATCAAAACAATGATGTGAAACTATCCTAAATGATCCTGGGGTTTTTGGTGTATGTTTTTGAGTTTTCATTGTATGGGGATTTTTTGCAATTAAATTAGCTGAGTTTAATGTAGAGGGTTTTTTTTTGCTGTGATAAGACTAGAAGAAAGGAAACCAACACGACTAAAGGCAACTCAGTGTAAAAAGGTTTAATTTTGGCTGGGTGGAGTTAAAAGGAAGACTTCCATGGCTTCAGAAGGGTAGGATTTCACTCTGAAACACTGTGAGAGAATGAGAAAACAGAGATAGAAAACATATCATGACTTCTGAGACAGGGAAGACCCTCATAGGTAATTTCTTCTCTCTTTCATGCCCAGAAATCTGCTCACTGAGAATCTGTGCTTTATTTTAAAGTTGTATTTAACTGCAGCTGCAAGCTAAGAATGCTTCAGAAGATGACAAGGTTGCTAAAGCTCAAAACCAGAGTAGCATGTGGAAGATGTGCCTGAACAGACACAAAGATGCACTGAGAGGTGATGTGGGGACTGAAGGGCCACCAAGTCAAGAATGCCTTTTGTGCAAAACCCCTGAAGACCTATTTGCTCCTTAATCTGCTGAAAGCCCTCAACTTTCTGTCCCTCCCTCTCCTACATTTTCTTCTGCACCTGGACATCTTCAATTCCTGCTCTTACTCCAAGGAACTTTTTCAGTGAAGTTCTGTCATTCTTTAGCTAAACTACACCTTCCTCTTGTCAAAATTCCTTGTTCTGCTAGGGGTGGTAGAACTCCTCCTCCTGCCTTCTAGTAACCACCTAGTGACTGTGGCCACAAATCTCAGTCAAGAGCCATTTCCCCTGAATTTATCAAGACTGCAAAAAGACTGCATAGTAGGCATCCCATTACACTTGCAAGACTCCAGCCAGCAGCACTTGAGAAATCAGTAGCTCCTGTCCTACACAGAAAGTCAGAAGGTGCTGGATGGTTAATCAGCTCTCTGATTAAACATGTTGAAGATATTTAAACAGTTAATTTAAAGTGGTAAATGGAGAGCCTGATAGTCAGATGGTGAGCTGGTGTGGCTTAATATAACTCTCGTCTCTCCAAAATGTGTTTTAGTTTGTCAGGGAAATAACAGTATTACATGGACTTTTTGAGTACTGAAAATCATTACCAGTTTGCATACTGACTCTTAACAGTGGAATATAACCTTAGAAACAGTCAAGTTTATTAAAATTATTTATTTAAATAATAGTCAATATTACAACCTTCTGATAGGGCCTGCAGAAAAATAAGTTATCAAATGCATCTTATTTTCTTGAAAAAAATCTGTTTTACTCATGAGACTTTTTAAGATCAATCTTTATATTCTTCATCTTCTATTTTGTAATCAGCAGCTGAGGTATCCAATACTGTAATTACAGGAATTAATACTTTTACCGTTTTTTCATTGCTCTGAAGAAATACTGTAAAACACACACCACGGACGTGGTAAGGTCTATCATGAAAGTTTGTGGAAACAAAAGTAGTGGTTGAGCTCTTGTCAGTTCTTTTCTTAATCATCATGTCACAGAATGGGTTGGGTTGGGAGGGACCTTAAAGACCATCTTGTTCCAACCCCTCTGACCTGGACACCTTTCACTAACCCAGCTTGCTCAGGGCAGCCTGGCCTTGAACACTTGACAAAGCCTGGCCTTGAGCACTAAATACCAGGAGGTTTTAGGACTTGCCTGCCTTTCTTCCATGTCAGCTGTACCCCAATTCAGTCACAGTGTTTCACTATTCATTATTTACTTTCCTCAGACCTTCACAGACATATTCTTACCCTCTAGTACTCTAGCTCTTAACTGCTTCAGTATGAACCACACTTTGTTGTTATGGGTCATTTTCCCTCTTCTTTTTGTCCCTGAAATGGCAGCAAATGTATTCACTTCTCCTCTGCAAATACTCACACCCACTCTTGAAAGCCCATTATTGAAATCAGCAGTACTATCAGCTACAAACTTTTTCTTTTCATATTTATAGCTGTGAGAGCTTCAGCTTGCAAAACAAACCAGAGACCCACCACTTGTTTTATTTTTGTCTCACAAAGTTCGACTGTTGTGAGGAAAATATCTGTTGGATCCATTACAGCAAAAATGAATTTTTTTCTAGTGATTTGCAGAGGCATTGAACTTAATGTAAAAGAAACTAACACTCATGAGACAAAGGCAATAATACACAGAATAAAAACATTCCTAGTGAGCTGAAATCTGTACTAACATCATCAGAGGTGGGTAAGGATTATTATTGTAGTACTTTTATAAGTAATTACCCTCTCTAGATAATTGAAAAAGTCAGCCTAAATGGTTGATAATGGTTAAAAAGGGTTAGCAATGCCAGTCTGCATTTCTCTAGCACATTACAGCTCAGAAGTGCACAATTAAACTTCATAATATCTTGAAAAAAAAAAAAAATGTGTTTGGATTAATGAAAAGATTATTAGCTCCTCAAAAGTAAACAACTTCCGGTTCTAATTTTGAAGTATGAGATACCATCCCTCATTTCACAAGGATTCTTTCCTTCCTGCTGTTTTGAGCTTAGGTCTATTTGAATTCTCTGCTAGAAGCCTTAAATGGGAGAGACTTTACTGGGGCTTCCTACAGTTTTTTGTTTGGGTTTTTTTTTTTTTTTTTTTTTTTTTTTTCAATTGACTAGCTTGGAATTGGAACTAGAAGATACTTTAAGGAAAGTATTGGAAACGCACATAGTGTTTGCTTATAAATTCCTCTGAATTAAGGAGGATTTCATTACTGATTGCAGTGAAAACATCCTGTCACTGGAGAGCTATTTTGAAGTTATTTAATAGAAGAAAAATATTTCACAATTTATTTTATGCAGTAAATCAGGAAAGGTAGACCCTAGAGCTGAGTATCAATAAAAAATTCAAGCAATTAACAAAATAAATACAGTAAATCTTTTCAGCTCTGAAATTTCTCCTTTTAAAAAAATAAACCAAAACTAGTTAAGGGCAAATTATATAATGGGTGTTTATGACATTCAAAGCATATTGCCTGAGGTTACCTTCCTGTCAAACTGGCAATTTGCAATTTCCCAACCTGTTGGTGCAGCCCTTAAGGAGGTTGTTCTGGGAGTTTCCAAAAGAGCTGCCAAACTCTCTGGGAGCTTGACACTGTGCCCAGATACCTCTGGCCTTGCTGCTGGGCACTTTTTCCAGTGGCAGGGCTGTCCTTCAGTGCTGTGGATGCAGCTGCCAAGCCTGATGGAGTGGGAGATGCCTGGTGCAGATCTGGGTCCCTCCTGGAATCCCCTGAAGCTCAGCCTCCGCCTCATGGCAGTGTTGCTCTCTGATGCCCTAAGAACTGAGATCTGCTTCACCCTGATTTGAGGATTAATTAGTGCTACTGCACTTTGCTCTTGTAAATCCAATGGGCTAATTAATGTTTGCAATTTTTTGTTTTGGAACTGACTGGAGCCACCTGGGTGACTTGGAGGTTAGAGGAAAGTGAGACTGCTTTGTGAGATGGTAGATTTGCCACTTTTGGCTTTGACTTTTATCAGATCTTTCCACCTATCTGAGACCCTGAGTTTTGCAGTGGGTAAAAACAGTAAAATAAATAAATCAATAAATCATTTAGAATTTTGCTGTTTTGATTAATATATTTTGAGAGTTTGCTTTTTTTAGTCTGTTTCTTTTCTATTAACTGAAAAAAATCATTCTACAACATATGCCTTGTGAAATAACTAGTGCTTTTTGCAAATACTTGTTAATATTTGCATTTGTGCCCTCAGTACTTATCTCCATCCTGAGACACTTTGATTATTGTGCTAACTCATGTTTCATTTCTCTGCTCTCTTCATTTCAGAACTGGTTGCAGTGGGAGATTCAGTAATAGAGTGAAAATTATAATTTCTTAAGATTTAACTTTTCATTGTTAATAAACAAGGTTTCAGAGAAGGTTATCCCTGCTGTCCTGCCCCACATTTGTGTACAGCTTAGGGCTTGGCACTGTGTGACAGGAGACAGGTAGATTTCATGTGGCTCAAAGAAACTCTTAATCAGCTAGCTTAAATGTCCCTAAGCTACACTGGGAAGAACATAATTAGGATTTTTTGCCTGGTTCTTCTCCACCATAAAGCAGAAAATGGTGTGGGAAGTCAGTACTTATGAGGCATCTGATGTTATAGTGAGGGTAAAAGATTTACATACCCTGATCAATGTTTTCCTGTGATTAGTGTTTGTAAAAGGAACAGAGGAAAATGAAAAGTGTTTCCAAGACCTTTAAAGGAGCCAGCCATCAAATCCAGGACTGTGTCACCTGAGGTACTTCAGCTAGAGGAAAACTGGAAGAAGAAATAAACTCTTTTTATCTTTTTGGATGTACCCACACGGAAAGGAGACTCTCTGACAGCAGATGACAAGACTTCAGAACTTGACTTCACTGTGAGGACTCTGGAAAACAGCATCATCTGGAGGACTCCCCATATTTTACTTCTTTATTTCCAAATCTGATGTTTTAGTCTCATTCCACACAAGCACCCTTTCTCTGCCATTCATCTTGGGTAGCTGATCTAAGACAAGCTGATCTGAAATGGAGTGAGATAGAAGTACAGTAGTTTTCATCCCACCCCTATATCTTTGTACAGCTAGTCCCAGTTCTCCCCTAAAAGCAGTCTTGGCAGAGATGTCCCACATCTTTTCCCACATCTCCTATTCCAATTCTCTAAAGGCAAGTGACCCAATACAGGAACAACCCTGGGGATGTTTCAGTCCAGTGTTGTGCTGTTAAGTTTCTCCATCTGTAGTCAGTTTGGAGCAGATGCAAGTGCAGATCTTTGTATCTACAAGCACAGGCACCAAGCTGAAGTCACCAATGTGATTAGTTGTTTCAGCAGGCTGTGTCTGCAAAGTGGGGATTAAACTCTTTT